>CM061052.1:5891676-5956187 GCA_030762865.1 Paraleonurus japonicus | reverse complement strand
TTTTTATAATATTATGAATAATCTCTCGTATGACCCGTGATAAATCATTGATTTTATATGAGTTTTCATTCTAAAGGTTTATCTATCGTTCTTTTCCCTCCATTATCTGCATTAGATATAGTTTTTAAAATGTTATTAGCGACAACTAAACTTTGTGATAACCAGTTACTTTATATCTATTTAACACAAAACACTATTGAAATGATCATTTCACTCCAATGGATCATTAATTAAGGTATGAAAAGTACTTAGGAAGTCCCAATGGATTTCAAATTAGTCTAACAAACACTCGTTATTTTTTCCTCTTTTAGGATGCTAAAATATAAATTATGTTGATTTTTGTAAGATTCTCAATAATCTCTATATGACCCGTAATAAATTATTGATTTTTATGTGATTCAAAATGTTTCTCTATCGCTCTTTTCCTTCCATTATCTGCATTAGGTGTAGTTTTTAGAGTGTTATTATCGACAATTATACTTTGTGATAACTAGTTATTTTTATCTTTTTGATACAAAATACTTTAGAAATTATCATTCCACTCCAATGATCATTAATTAAGATAAGAAAAGTACTTAGGAAGTTCCAATGGATCTAAAATTAATCTAACAAACACTCGTTATTTTTCTTTTTATTGCGTGCTTAAACATAAAACATCGTTGGATTTTTATAAAATTCCGAATAATCTACTGTATGACCCGTGATAAATCATTGATTTTTATGAGTTTTCATTCAAAAGGTTTATCTATCGTTCTTTTTCCTCCATTATCTCGCATTAGATATAGTTTTTAGAATGTAATTAGCGACAACTAAACTTTGTGATAACCAGCTACTTTTTATCTATTTAACACAAAACACTATTGAAATGATCATTTCACTCCAATGGTTCATTAATTAAGGTATGAAAAGTACTTAGGAAGTCCCAATGGATCTCAAATTAGTCTAACAAACACTCGTTATTTTTCCTCTTTTTGGATGCTAAAATATAAATTATGTTGGATTTTGTAGGATTCTGAATAATCTCTATATGACCCGTAATAAATCATTGATTTTTATGTGATTCAAAATGTTTCTCTATCGTTCTTTTCCTTCCATTATCTCGCATTAGGTGTAGTTTTTAGAGTGTTATTATCGACAACTATACTTTGTGATAACTAGTTATTTTTTGTCTTTTTGATACAAAACACTATAGAAATTATCATTCCACTCCAATGATCATTAATTAAGATAAGGAAAGTACTTAGAAAGTTCCAATGGATCTAAAATTAGTCTAACAAACACACGTTTTTTTTTTTTTTTTTTGAGTGCTTAAACATAAAACTGTTGGATTTTTATAATATTATGAATAATCTCTGTATGACCCGTGATAAATCATTGATTTTTATGAGTTTTCATTCTAAAGGTTTATCTATCGTTCTTTTCCCTCCATTATCTGCATTAGATATAGTTTTTAAAATGTTATTAGCGACAACTAAACTTTGTGATAACCAGCTACTTTATATCTATTTAACACAAAACACTATTGAAATGATCATTTCACTCCAATGGATCATTAATTAAGGTATGAAAAGTACTTAGGAAGTCCCAATGAATTTCAAATTAGTCTAACAAACACTCGTTATTTTTCCTCTTTTAGGATGCTAAAATATAAATTATGTTGATTTTTGTAAGATTCTCAATAATCTCTATATGACCCGTAATAAATTATTGATTTTTATGTGATTCAAAATGTTTCTCTATCGTTCTTTTCCTTCCATTATCTCGCATTAGGTGTAGTTTTTAGAGTGTTATTATCGACAATTATACTTTGTGATAACTAGTTATTTTTATCTTTTTGATACAAAATACTTTAGAAATTATCATTCCACTCCAATGATCATTAATTAAGATAAGAAAAGTACTTAGGAAGTTCCAATGGATCTAAAATTAATCTAACAAACACTCGTTATTTTTCTTTTTATTGCGTGCTTAAACATAAAACCAAGGATTTTTATAAAATTCTGAATAATCTCTCAGATGACCCGTGATAAACTATTGAATTTTATGAGTTTTCATTCAAAAGGTTTATCTATTGTTCTTTTCCCTCCATTATACGCATTAGATATAGTTTTTAGAATGTTATTAGCGTCAACTAAACTTTGTGATAACCACATCGCTTATCTATTTAACACAAAAACACTATTGAAATGATCATTTCACTCGAATGGATCATTAATTAAGGTATGAAAAGTACTTAGGAAGTCCCAATGGATCATAAATTAGTCTAACAAACACTCGTTATTTTTCCTCTTTTTGGATGCTAAAATATAAATTATGTTGGATTTTTGTAAGATTCTCAATAATCTCTATATGACCCGTAATAAATCATTGATTTTTATGTGATTCAAAATGTTTCTCTATCGTTCTTTTCCTTCCATTATCTGCATTAGGTGTAGTTTTTAGAGTGTTATTATCGACAACTATACTTTGTGATAACTAGTTATTTTTTATCTTTTTGATACAAAATACTTTAGAAATTATCATTGCACTCCAATGATCATTAATTAAGATAAGAAAAGTACTTAGGAAGTTCCAATGGATCTAAAATTAATCTAACAAACACTCGTTATTTTTCCTCTTTGGATGCTAAAATATAAATTCTCAGGATTTTTGTAGGATTCTAATAATCTCCGTATGACCCGTAATAAATCATTGATTTTTTTGTGATTCAAAATGATTGTCTATCGCTCCTTTCCTTCCATTATCTGCATTAAGTGTAGGTTTTAGAGTGTTATTATCGACAAAAAAACTTTGTGATAATTAGTTATTTTTTATCTTTTTGATACAAAACACTATAGAAATGATCATTCCACTCCAATGATCATTAATTAAGATAAGAAAAATACTTAGGAAGTTCCAATGGATCTAAAATTAGTCTATCAAAAACTCGTTATTTTTCTTTTTTTTTTTTCGTGCTTAAACATTAAACTCGTTGGATTTATATAAGATTCTGAATAATCTCTGTATGACCCGTGATAAATCATTGATTTTTATGAGTTTTCATTCAAAAGGTTTATCTATCGTTCTTTTCCCTCCATTATCTCGCATTAGATATAGTTTTTAGAATGTAATTAGCGACAACTAAACTTTGTGATAACCAGCTACTTTTTATCTATTTAACACAAAACACTATTGAAATGATCATTTCACTCACATGGTTCATTAATTAAGGTATGAAAAGTACTTAGGAAGTCCCAATGGATCTCAAATTAGTCTAACAAACACTTTCAAGTTATTTTTCCTCTTTTTGGATGCTAAAATATAAATTATGTTGGATTTTTGTAGGATTCTGAATAATCTCTATATGACCCGTAATAAATCATTGATTTTTATGTGATTCAAAATGTTTCTCTATCGTTCTTTTCCTTCCATTATCTCGCATTAGGTGTAGTTTTTAGAGTGTTATTATCGACAACTATACTTTGTGATAACTAGTTATATTTTGTCTTTTTGATACAAAACACTATAGAAATTATCATTCCACTCCAATGATCATTAATTAAGATAAGGAAAGTACTTAGGAAGTTCCAATGGATCTAAAATTAGTCTAACAAACACACGTTATTTTTTTTTTTTTTTGAGTGCTTAAACATAAAATCATTGGATTTTTATAATATTATGAATAATCTCTGTATGACCCGTGATAAATCATTGATTTTTATGAGTTTTCATTCTAAAGGTTTATCTATCGTTCTTTTCCCTCCATTATCTCGCATTAGATATAGTTTTTAAAATGTTATTAGCGACAACTAAACTTTTGTGATAACCAAGCACTTTATATCTATTTAACACAAAACACTATTGAAATGATCATTTCACTCCAATGGATCATTAATTAAGGTATGAAAAGTACTTAGGAAGTCCCAATGGATTTCAAATTAGTCTAACAAACACTCGTTATTTTTCCTCTTTTTGGATGCTAAAATATAAATTATGTTGGATTTTTGTAAGATTCTGAATAATCTCTATATGACCCGTAATAAATTATTGATTTTTATGTGATTCAAAATGTTTCTCTATCGTTCTTTTCCTTCCATTATCTGCATTAGGTGTAGTTTTTAGAGTGTTATTATCGACAATTATACTTTGTGATAACTAGTTATTTTTTATCTTTTTGATACACAATACTTTAGAAATTATCATTCCACTCCAATGATCATTAATTAAGATAAGAAAAGTACTTAGGAAGTTCCAATGGATCTAAAATTAATCTAACAAACACTCGTTATTTTTCTTTTTATTGCGTGCTTAAACATAAAATTGTTGGATTTTTATAAAATTCTGAATAATCTCTCAGTATGACCCGTGATAAACCATTGAATTTTATGAGTTTTCATTCAAAAGGTTTATCTATTGTTCTTTTCCTCCATTATGCATTAGATATAGTTTTTAGAATGTTATTAGCGACAACTAAACTTTGTGATAACCAGTTACTTTTTATCTATTTAACACAAACACTATTGAAATGATCATTTCACTCGAATGGATCATTAATTAAGGTATGAAAAGTACTTAGGAAGTCCCAATGGATCTTAAATTAGTCTAACAAACACTCGTTATTTTTCCTCTTTTTGGATGCTAAAATATAAATTATGTTGGATTTTTGTAAGATTCTGAATAATCTCTATATGACCCGTAATAAATCATTGATTTTTATGTGATTCAAAATGTTTCTCTATCGCTCTTTTCCTTCCATTATCTCGCATTAGGTGTAGTTTTTAGAATGTTATTATCGACAACTATACTTTGTGATAACTAGTTATTTTTTATCTTTTTGATACAAAATACTTTAGAAATTATCATTGCACTCCAATGATCATTAATTAAGATAAGAAAAGTACTTAGGAAGTTCCAATGGATCTAAAATTAATCTAACAAACACTCGTTATTTTTCCTCTTTTTGGATGCTAAAATATAAATTATGTTGGATTTTTGTAGGATTATGAATAATCTCTATATGACCCGTAATAAATCATTGATTTTTATGTGATTCAAAATGATTGTCTATCGTTCCTTTCCTTCCATTATCTCGCATTAAGTGTAGTTTTTAGAGTGTTATTATCGACAATAAAAACTTTGTGATAATTAGTTATATTTTATCTTTTTGATACAAAACACTATAGAAATGATCATTCCACTCCAATGATCATTAATTAAGATAAGAAAAGTACTTAGGAAGTTCCAATGGATCTAAAATTAGTCTATCAAAAACTCGTTATTTTTTTTTTTTTTGCGTGCTTAAACATAAAACCGTTGGATTTTTATAAGATTCTAAATAATCTCTGTATGACCCGTGATAAATCATTGATTTTTATGAGTTTTCATTCAAAAGGTTTATCTATCGCTTCTTTTCCCTCCATTATCTCGCATTAGATATAGTTTTTAGAATGTTATTAGCGACAACTAAACTTTGTGATAACCGTTACTTTTTATCTATTTAACACAAAACACTATTGAAATGATCATTTCACTCCAATGGATCATTAATTAAGGTATGAAAAGTACTTAGGAAGTTCCCAATGGATCTAAAATTAGTCTAACAAACACTCGTTATTTTTCCTCTTTTTGGATGCTAAAATATAAATTATGTTGGATTTTTGTAAGATTCTCAATAATCTCTATATGACCCGTAATAAATTATTGATTTTTATGTGATTCAAAATGTTTCTCTATCGCTCTTTTCCTTCCATTATCTGCATTAGGTGTAGTTTTTAGAGTGTTATTATCGACAATTATACTTTGTGATAACTAGTTATTTTTTATCTTTTTGATACAAAATACTATAGAAATTATCATTCCACTCCAATGATCATTAATTAAGATAAGAAAAGTACTTAGGAAGTTCCAATGGATCTAAAATTAATCTAACAAACACTCGTTAATTTTCTTTTTTTTTTGAGTGCTTAAACATAAAACTGTTGGATTTTTATAAGATTCTGAATAATCTCTCAGTATGACCCGTGATAAATCATTGAATTTTATGAGTTTTCATTCAAAATGGTTTATCTATTGTTCTTTTCCCTCCATTATGCATTAGATATAGTTTTTAGAATGTTATTAGCGACAACTAAACTTTGTGATAACCATTACTTTTTATCTATTTAACACAAAACACTATTGAAATGATCATTTCACTCGAATGGATCATTAATTAAGGTATGAAAAGTACTTAGGAAGTCCCAATGGATCTTAAATTAGTCTAACAAACACTCGTTATTTTTCCTCTTTTGGATGCTAAAATATAAATTATGTTGGATTTTTGTAAGATTCTCAATAATCTCTATATGACCCGTAATAAATCATTGATTTTTATGTGATTCAAAATGTTTCTCTATCGTTCTTTTCCTTCCATTATCTGCATTAGGTGTAGTTTTTAGAGTGTTATTATCGACAACTATACTTTATGATAACTAGTTATTTTTATCTTTTTGATACAAAATACTTTAGAAATTATCATTCCACTCCAATGATCATTAATTAAGATAAGAAAAGTACTTAGAAAGTTCCAATGGATCTAAAATTAGTCTAATAAACACTCGTTATTTTTCTTTTTTTTGCGTGCTTAAACATAAAACTGTTGGATTTTTATAAGATTCTGAATAATCTCTGTATGACCCGTGATAAACCATTAATTTTTATGTGTTTTCATTCAAAAGGTTTATCTATCGTTCTTTTCCCTCCATTATCTGCATTAGGTATAGTTTTTAGAATGTTATTATCGACAACTAAACTTTGTGATAACCAGTTATTTTTTATCTATTTAACACAAAACACTATTGAAATGATCATTTCATTCCAATGGATCATTAATTAAGGTATGAAAAGTACTTAGAAAGTCCCAATAGATATCAAATTAGTCTAACAAACACTCGTTATTTTTCTCTTATTGGATGCTAAAATATAAATTCTGTAGGATTTTTGTAGGATTCAATAATCTCTCGTATGACCCGTAATAAATCATTGATTTTTTTGTGATTCAAAATGATTGTCTATCGTTCCTTTCCTTCCATTATCTGCATTAAGTGTAGTTTTTAGAGTGTTATTATCGACAAGTAAAAATTTTGTGATAATTAGTTATTTTTATCTTTTTGATACAAAACACTATAGAAATGATCATTCCACTCAATGATCATTAATTAAGATAAGAAAAATACTTAGGAATAGGGGTGGGAATAGGCCAAAGCTGCCGACGTGGCCTACGGCCTCGGCCTATTAAAGCCTAGCTCGGCTCGGCCCGTTTAATAAATAGGCCAGGCTCAGGCCTTTTAAGAAGCCTAGTTAATTAAATAGGCCAGGCTTAAGCTTTTTGTAGGCCTTTTAAGCCTAACGAGCCGGCCTATTTAAATATATATAATAATATTATATATTATATTTATATATAATAATATATATGTAATATATGGTATACATTATATTAGATAACATAATAACATTACGATACGAAAATAGTATATATAAGAAATATTTTATAATAATATATATATATTATATATATATATATATTACATATATAATTAGGTTCATATTTTATTTTTCTTTGTAATAGTTGAAGACATTGACTGAATTATTTGTCATTGGTGTATTATTTTTGCACTATTTGAAGATTTTGTTGTTGCTTTTGCTAGTTGATAATTTTTTGTATGTTAATTTTATTAGTATTTTGAGTTTTATAGTATTTACGGTGTAATATAAAAATATAATTTTTTAAAATTTGATGAAGAATAAAAATTTACAAATAGGCCTTTAAAGGCTTTCGTGCACTGGCCTATTTACTAAAAAGGTCAGCCGAGCCTTGAAAAAGCCTATCGTAGATAATAGGCCGTGCTCGAGCCTAAAAATTATATAACAGCCTAGGCTTTCTTATGCAAAGTCTGGCCGGCCTCGGCCTATTCCCACCCCTACTAAGGAAGTTCCAATGGATCTAAAATTAGTCTATAAGAAACTCGTTATTTTTTTTTTTTTGCGTGCTTAAACATAAAACTGTTGGATTTTTATAAGATTCTAAATAATCTCTGTATGACCCGTGATAAATCATTGATTTTTATGAGTTTTCATTCAAAAGGTTTATCTATCGTTCTTTTCCTCCATTATCTCGCATTAGATATAGTTTTTAGAATGTTATTAGCGACAACTAAACTTTGTGATAACCGATTACTTTTATCTATTTAACAAAACACTATTGAAATGATCAATTCACTCCAATGGTTCATTAATTAAGGTATGAAAAGTACTTAGGAAGTCTCAATGGATCTCAAATGAGTCTAACAAACACTCGTTATTTTTCCTCTTTTTGGATGCTAAAATATAAATTATGTTGGATTTTTGTAGGATTCTCAATAATCTCTATATGACCCGTAATAAATCATTGATTTTTATGTGATTCAAAATGTTTCTCTATCGTTCTTTTCCTTCCATTATCTGCATTAGGTGTAGTTTTAGAGTGATATTATCGACAACTATACTTTGTGATAACTAGTTATTTTTATCTTTTGATACAAAACACTATAGAAATTATCATTCCACTCCAATGATCATTAATTAAGATAAGAAAAGTACTTAGGAAGTTCCAATAGATGTAAAATTAGTCTAACAAACACACGTTAATTTTCTTTTTTTTTTTTTGAGTGCGTAAAACATAAAGCTGTTGGATTTTTATAGGATTACGAATAATCTCTGTATGACCCGTGATAAATCATTGATTTTTATGAGTTTTCATTCTAATGGTTTATCTATCGTTCTTTTCCCTCCATTATCTGTATTAGATATAGTTTTTAGAATGTTATTAGCGACAACTAAACTTTGTGATAACCAGTTACTTTTTATCTATTTAACACAAAACACTATTGAAATGATCATTTCACTCGAATCGATCATTAATTAAGGTATGAAAAGTACTTAGGAAGTCCCAATGGATCTCAAATTAGTCTAACAAACACTCGTTATTTTTCCTCTTTTTGGATGCTAAAATATAAATTATGTTGGATTTTTGTAAGATTCTCAATAATCTCTATATGAACCCGTAATAAATCATTGATTTTTATGTGATTCAAAATGTTTCTCTATCGTTCTTTTCCTTCCATTATCTGCATTAGGTGTAGTTTTTAGAGTGTTATTATCGACAACTATACTTTGTGATAACTAGTTATTTTTATCTTTTGATACAAAATACTTTAGAAATTATCATTGCACTCCAATGATCATTAATTAAGATAAGAAAAGTACTTAGGAAGTTCCAATGGATCTAAAATTAATCTAACAAACACTCGTTATTTTTCCTCTTTTTGGATGCTAAAATATAAATTATGTAGGATTTTTGTAGGATTATGAATAATCTTTGTATGACCCGTAATAAATCATTGATTTTTGTGATTCAAAATGATTGTCTATCGTTCCTTTCCTTCCATTATCTGCATTAAGTGTAGTTTTTAGAGTGTTATTATCAACAATAAAAACTTTGTGATAATTAGTTATTTTTATCTTTTTGATACAAAACACTATAGAAATGATCATTCCACTCCAATGATCATTAATTAAGATAAGAAAAATACTTAGGAAGTTCCAATGGATCTAAAATTAGTCTATCAAAAACTCGTTATTTTTTTTTTTTTTTTTTGCGTGCTTAAACATAAAAGCTGTTGGATTTTTATAAGATTCTAAATAATCTCTGTATGACCCGTGATAAATCATTGATTTTTATGAGTTTTCATTCAAAAGGTTTATCTATCGTTCTTTTCCCTCCATTATCTGCATTAGATATAGTTTTAGAATGTTATTAGCGACAACTAAACTTTGTGATAACCGATTTACTTTTTATCTATTTAACGAAAACACTATTGTAATGATCATTTCACTCCAATTGTTCATTAATTAAGGTATGAAAAGTACTTAGGAAGTTCCAATGGATCTCAAATTAGTCTAACAAACACTCGTTATTTTTCCTCTTTTTGGATGCTAAAATATAAATTATGTTGGATTTTTGTAGAATTCGAATAATCTCTATATGACCCGTAATAAATCATTGATTTTTATGTGATTTAAAATGTTTCTCTATCGTTCTTTTCCTTCCATTATCTGCATTAGGTGTAGTTTTTAGAGTGTTATTATCGACAACTATACTTTGTGATAACTAGTTATTTTTATCTTTTTGATACAAAACACTATAGAAATTATCATTCCACTCCAATGATCATTAATTAAGATAAGAAAAGTACTTAGGAAGTTCCAATAGATGTAAAATTAGTCTAACAAACACACGTTAATTTTCTTTTTTTTTGAGTGCTTAAACATAAAGCTGTTGGATTTTTATAAGATTGAATAATCTCTGTATGACCCGTGATAAATCATTGATTTTTATGAGTTTTCATTCTAATGGTTTATCTATCGTTCTTTTCCCTCCATTATCTCGCATAAGATATAGTTTTTAGAATGTTATTAGCGACAACTAAACTTTGTGATAACCAGTTACTTTTTATCTATTTAACACAAAACACTATTGAAATGATCATTTCACTCGAATGGATCATTAATTAAGGTATGAAAAGTACTTAGGAAGTCCCAATGGATCTCAAATTAGTCTAACAAACACTCGTTATTTTTCCTCTTTTTGGATGCTAAAATATAAATTATGTTGGATTTTTGTAAGATTCGAGTAATCTCTATATGACCCGTAATAAATCATTGATTTTTATGTGATTCAAAATGTTTCTCTATCGTTCTTTTCCTTCCATTATCTGCATTAGGTGTAGTTTTTAGAGTGTTATTATCGACAACTATACTTTGTGATAACTAGTTATTTTTTATCTTTTGATACAAAATACTTTAGAAATTATCATTCCACTCCAATGATCATTAATTAAGATAAGAAAAGTACTTAGAAAGTTCCAATGGATCTAAAATTAGTCTAATAAACACTCGTTATTTTTCTTTTTTTGCGTGCTTAAACATAAAAGCTGTTGGATTTTTATAAGATTCTGAATAATCTCTGTATGACCCGTGATAAACCATTAATTTTTATGTGTTTTCATTCAAAAGGTTTATCTATCGTTCTTTTCCCTCCATTATCTCGCATTAGGTATAGTTTTTAGAATGTTATTATCGACAACTAAACTTTGTGATAACCAGTTATTTTTATCTATTTAACACAAACACTATTGAAATGATCATTTCACTCCAATGGATCATTAATTAAGGTATGAAAAGTACTTAGAAAGTCCCAATAGATATCAAATTAGTCTAACAAACACTCGTTATTTTTTCTCTTATTGGATGCTAAAATATAAATTCTGTAGGATTTTTGTAGGATTCTCGAATAATCTCTGTATGACCCGTAATAAATCATTGATTTTTTTGTGGTTCAAAATGATTGTCTATCGTTCCTTTCCTTCCATTATCTGCATTAAGTGTAGTTTTTAGAGTGTTATTATCGACAGTAAAAATTTTGTGATAATTAGTTATTTTTTATCTTTTTTATACAAAACACTATAGAAATGATCATTCCACTCCAATGATCATTAATTAAGATAAGAAAAATACTTAGGAATAGGGGTGGGAATAGGCCAGGCTACCCGACAGGGGCCTACGGCCTGGCCTATTAAAGCCTAGCTCGGCTCGGCCCGTTTAATAAATAGGCCAGGCTCAGGCCTTTTAAGAAGCCTAGTTAATTAAATAGGCCAGGCTTAAGCTTTTTGTAGGCCTTTTAAGCCTAACAGCCGGCCTATTTAAATATATATAATAATATTATATATTATATTTATATATAATAATATATATGTAATATATGGTATACATTATATTAGATAACATAATAACATTACGATACGAAAATAGTATATATAAGAAATATATTATAATAATATATATATATTATATATATATATTACATATATAATTAGGTTCATATTTTATTTTTCTTTGTAATAGTTGAAGACATTGACTGAATTATTTGTCATTGGGGTATTATTTTTGCACTATTTGAAGATTTTGTTGTTGCTTTTGCTAGTTGATAATTTTTTGTATGTTAATTTTATTAGTATTTTGAGTTTTATAGTATTTACGGTGTAATATAAAAAATATAATTTTTTAAAATTTGATGAAGAATAAAAATTTACAGCAAATAGGCCTTTAAAAGGCTTTCAGGCCTGACCTATTTACTAAAAAGGTCAGGCCGAGCCTTGAAAAGCCTATCGTAGATAATAGGCCGAGGCTCGTGCCTAAAAATTATATAACGAGCCTAGGCTTTCTTATGCAAAGTCTGGCTGGCCTGGCCTATTCCCACCCCTACTAAGGAAGTTCCAATGGATCTAAAATTAGTCTATAAGAAACTCGTTATTATTTTTTTTTTTGCGTGCTTAAACATAAAACTGTTGGATTTTTATAAGATTCTAAATAATCTCTCGTATGACCCGTGATAAATCATTGATTTTTATGAGTTTTCATTCAAAAGGTTTATCTATCGTTCTTTTCCCTCCATTATCTGCATTAGATATAGTTTTTAGAATGTTATTAGCGACAACTAAACTTTGTGATAACCATTACTTTTTATCTATTTAACAAACACTATTGAAATGATCATTTCACTCCAATGGTTCATTAATTAAGGTATGAAAAGTACTTAGGAAGTCTCAATGGATCTCAAATGAGTCTAACAAACACTCGTTATTTTTCCTCTTTTTGGATGCTAAAATATAAATTATGTTGGATTTTTGTAGGATTCTCAATAATCTCTATATGACCCGTAATAAATCATTGATTTTTATGTGATTCAAAATGTTTCTCTATCGTTCTTTTCCTTCCATTATCTGCATTAGGTGTAGTTTTTAGAGTGATATTATCGACAACTATACTTTGTGATAACTAGTTATTTTTTATCTTTTGATACAAAACACTATAGAAATTATCATTCCACTCCAATGATCATTAATTAAGATAAGAAAAGTACTTAGGAAGTTCCAATAGATGTAAAATTAGTCTAACAAACACACGTTAATTTTCTTTTTTTTTTTTTTTTTGAGTGCGTAAACATAAAACCGTTGGATTTTTATAGGATTCTCAATAATCTCTCGTATGACCCGTGATAAATCATTGATTTTTATGAGTTTTCATTCTAATGGTTTATCTATCGTTCTTTTCCCTCCATTATACTCGTATTAGATATAGTTTTTAGAATGTTATTAGCGACAACTAAACTTTGTGATAACCAGCTACTTTTTATCTATTTAACACAAAACACTATTGAAATGATCATTTCACTCGAATCGATCATTAATTAAGGTATGAAAAGTACTTAGGAAGTCCCAATGGATCTCAAATTAGTCTAACAAACACTCGTTATTTTTCCTCTTTTTGGATGCTAAAATATAAATTATGTTGGATTTTTGTAAGATTGAATAATCTCTATATGACCCGTAATAAATCATTGATTTTTATGTGATTCAAAATGTTTCTCTATCGTTCTTTTCCTTCCATTATCTGCATTAGGTGTAGTTTTTAGAGTGTTATTATCGACAACTATACTTTGTGATAACTAGTTATTTTTATCTTTTTGATACAAAATACTTTAGAAATTATCATTGCACTCCAATGATCATTAATTAAGATAAGAAAAGTACTTAGGAAGTTCCAATGGATCTAAAATTAATCTAACAAACACTCGTTATTTTTCCTCTTTTTGGATGCTAAAATATAAATTATGTAGGATTTTTGTAGGATTATGAATAATCTCTGTATGACCCGTAATAAATCATTGATTTTTTTGTGATTCAAAATGATTGTCTATCGTTCCTTTCCTTCCATTATCTGCATTAAGTGTAGTTTTTAGAGTGTTATTATCAACAATAAAAACTTTGTGATAATTAGTTATTTTTATCTTTTTGATACAAAACACTATAGAAATGATCATTCCACTCCAATGATCATTAATTAAGATAAGAAAAATACTTAGGAAGTTCCAATGGATCTAAAATTAGTCTATCAAAAACTTCGTTATTTTTTTTTTTTTTTTGCGTGCTTAAACATAAAAGCTGTTGGATTTTTATAAGATTCTAAATAATCTCTGTATGACCCGTGATAAATCATTGATTTTTATGAGTTTTCATTCAAAAGGTTTATCTATCGTTCTTTTCCCTCCATTATCTGCATTAGATATAGTTTTTAGAATGTTATTAGCGACAACTAAACTTTGTGATAACTTGATTTACTTTTTATCTATTTAACGAGAAAACACTATTGTAATGATCATTTCACTCCAATGGTTCATTAATTAAGGTATGAAAAGTACTTAGGAAGTTCCAATGGATCTCAAATTAGTCTAACAAACACTCGTTATTTTTCCTCTTTTTGGATGCTAAAATATAAATTATGTTGGATTTTTGTAGAATTCTGAATAATCTCTATATGACCCGTAATAAATCATTGATTTTTATGTGATTTAAAATGTTTCTCTATCGTTCTTTTCCTTCCATTATCTGCATTAGGTGTAGTTTTTAGAGTGTTATTATCGACAACTATACTTTGTGATAACTAGTTATTTTTATCTTTTTGATACAAAACACTATAGAAATTATCATTCCACTCCAATGATCATTAATTAAGATAAGAAAAGTACTTAGGAAGTTCCAATAGATGTAAAATTAGTCTAACAAACACACGTTAATTTTCTTTTTTTTTGAGTGCTTAAACATAAAAGCTGTTGGATTTTTATAAGATTCTGAATAATCTCTGTATGACCCGTGATAAATCATTGATTTTTATGAGTTTTCATTCTAATGGTTTATCTATCGTTCTTTTCCCTCCATTATACGCATAAGATATAGTTTTTAGAATGTTATTAGCGACAACTAAACTTTGTGATAACCAGTTACTTTTTATCTATTTAACACAAAACACTATTGAAATGATCATTTCACTCGAATGGATCATTAATTAAGGTATGAAAAGTACTTAGGAAGTCCCAATGGATCTCAAATTAGTCTAACAAACACTCGTTATTTTTCCTCTTTTTGGATGCTAAAATATAAATTATGTTGGATTTTTGTAAGATTCTCGAGTAATCTCTATATGACCCGTAATAAATCATTGATTTTTATGTGATTCAAAATGTTTCTCTATCGTTCTTTTCCTTCCATTATCTGCATTAGGTGTAGTTTTTAGAGTGTTATTATCGACAACTATACTTTGTGATAACTAGTTATTTTTATCTTTTTGATACAAAATACTTTAGAAATTATCATTCCACTCCAATGATCATTAATTAAGATAAGAAAAGTACTTAGAAAGTTCCAATGGATCTAAAATTAGTCTAATAAACACTCGTTATTTTTCTTTTTTTTGCGTGCTTAAACATAAAAGCTGTTGGATTTTTATAAGATTCTGAATAATCTCTGTATGACCCGTGATAAACCATTAATTTTTATGTGTTTTCATTCAAAAGGTTTATCTATCGTTCTTTTCCCTCCATTATCTGCATTAGGTATAGTTTTTAGAATGTTATTATCGACAACTAAACTTTGTGATAACCAGTTATTTTTATCTATTTAACACAAAACACTATTGAAATGATCATTTCACTCCAATGGATCATTAATTAAGGTATGAAAAGTACTTAGAAAGTCCCAATAGATATCAAATTAGTCTAACAAACACTCGTTATTTTTTCTCTTATTGGATGCTAAAATATAAATTACGTAGGATTTTTGTAGGATTCTCGAATAATCTCTGTATGACCCGTAATAAATCATTGATTTTTTTGTGGTTCAAAATGATTGTCTATCGTTCCTTTCCTTCCATTATCTCGCATTAAGTGTAGTTTTTAGAGTGTTATTATCGACAATAAAAATTTTGTGATAATTAGTTATTTTTATCTTTTTGATACAAAACACTATAGAAATGATCATTCCACTCCAATGATCATTAATTAAGATAAGAAAAATACTTAGGAAGTTCCAATGGATCTAAACTTAGTCTATCAAAAACTCGTTATTTTTCTTTTATTTTTTTTTGGCGTGCTTAAACACAAAATTGTTGGATTTTTATAAGATTCTGAATAATCTCTGTATGACCCATGATAAATCATTGATTTTTATGAGTTTTCATTCAAAAGGTTTATCTATCGTTCTTTTCCTTCCATTATCTGCATTAGGTGTAGTTTTTAGAGTGTTATTATCGACAACTATACTTTGTGATAACTAGTTATTTTTATCTTTTGATACAAAACACTATAGAAATTATCATTCCACTCCAATGATCATTAATTAAGATAAGAAAAGTACTTAGGAAGTTCCAATAGATGTAAAATTAGTCTAACAAACACACGTTAATTTTTTTTTTTTGAGTACTTAAACATAAAAGCTGTTGGATTTTTATAAGATTCTGAATAATCTCTGTATGACCCGTGATAAATCATTGATTTTTATGAGTTTTCATTCTAATGGTTTATCTATCGTTCTTTTCCCTCCATTATCTGCATTAGATATAGTTTTTAGAATGTTATTAGCGACAACTAAACTTTGTGATAACCAGTTACTTTTTATCTATTTAACACAAAACACTATTGAAATGATCATTTCACTCGAATGGATCATTAATTAAGGTATGAAAAGTACTTAGGAAGTCCCAATGGATCTCAAATTAGTCTAACAAACACTCGTTATTTTTCCTCTTTTTGGATGCTAAAATATAAATTATGTTGGATTTTTGTAAGATTCTGAATAATCTCTATATGACCCGTAATAAATCATTGATTTTTATGTGATTCAAAATGTTTCTCTATCGTTCTTTTCCTTCCATTATCTGCATTAGGTGTAGTTTTTAGAGTGTTATTATCGACAACTATACTTTGTGATAACTAGTTATTTTTTATCTTTTGATACAAAATACTTTAGAAATTATCATTGCACTCCAATGATCATTAATTAAGATAAGAAAAGTACTTAGGAAGTTCCAATGGATCTAAAATTAGTCTAATAAACACTCGTTATTTTTCTTTTTTTTGCGTGCTTAAACATAAAACTGTTGGATTTTTATAAGATTCTGAATAATCTCTGTATGACCCGTGATAAACCATTAATTTTTATGTGTTTTCATTCAAAAGGTTTATCTATCGTTCTTTTCCCTCCATTATCTGCATTAGGTATAGTTTTTAGAATGTTATTATCGACAACTAAACTTTGTGATAACCAGTTATTTTTTATCTATTTAACACAAAACACTATTGAAATGATCATTTCACTCCAATGGATCATTAATTAAGGTATGAAAAGTACTTAGAAAGTCCCAATTGATATCAAATTAGTCTAACAAACACTCGTTATTTTTCCTCTTTTTGGATGATAAAATATAAATTGTAGGATTTTTGTAGGATTCTGAATAATCTCTGTATGACTCGTAATAAATCATTGATTTTTTTGGGATTCAAAATGATTGTCTATCATTCCTTTCCTTCCATTACCTGCATTAAGTGTAGTTTTTAGAGTGTTATTATTGACAAAAACTTTGTGATAATTAGTTATTTTTTATCTTTTTGATACAAAACACTATAGAAATGATCATTCCACTCCAATGATCATTAATTAAGATAAGAAAAATACTTAGGAAGTTCCAATGGATCTAAACTTAGTCTATCAAAAACTCGTTATTTTTCTTTTATTTTTTTTTTTGGCGTGCTTAAACACAAAATTGTTGGATTTTTATAAGATTCTGAATAATCTCTGTATGACCCATGATAAATCATTGATTTTTATGAGTTTTCATTCAAAAGGTTTATCTATCGTTCTTTTCCCTCCATTATACTGCATTAGATATAGTTTTTAGAATGTTATTAGCGACAACTAAACTTTGTGATAACCAATTACTTTTTATCTATTTAACAGAAAACACTATTGAAATGATCATTTCACTCCAATGGTTCATTAATTAAGGTATGAAAAGTACTTAGGAAGTCCCAATGGATCTCAAATTAGTCTAACAAACACTCGTTATTTTTCCTCTTTTGGATGCTAAAATATAAATTATGTTGGATTTTTGTAGGATTCTGAATAATCTCTATATGACCCGTAATAAATCATTGATTTTTATGTGATTCAAAATGTTTCTCTATCGTTCTTTTCCTTCCATTATCTTGCATTAGGTGTAGTTTTTAGAGTGTTATTATCGACAACTATACTTTGTGATAACTAGTTATTTTTTATCTTTTTGATACAAAACACTATAGAAATTATCATTCCACTCCAATGATCATTAATTAAGATAAGAAAAGTACTTAGGAAGTTCCAATAGATGTAAAATTAGTCTAACAAACACACGTTAATTTTTTTTTTTTTTTTTTGAGTGCTTAAACATAAAAGCTGTTGGATTTTTATAAGATTCTGAATAATCTCTGTATGACCCGTGATAAATCATTGATTTTTATGAGTTTTCATTCTAATGGTTTATCTATCGTTCTTTTCCCTCCATAATCTGCATTAGATATAGTTTTTAGAATGTTATTAGCGACAACTAAACTTTGTGATAACCATTACTTTTTATCTATTTAACACAAAACACTATTGAAATGATCATTTCACTCGAATGGATCATTAATTAAGGTATGAAAAGTACTTAGGAAGTCCCAATGGATCTCAAATTAGTCTAACAAACACTCGTTATTTTTCCTCTTTTTGGATGCTAAAATATAAATTATGTTGGATTTTTGTAAGATTCGAATAATCTCTATATGACCCGTCATAATTCATTGATTTTTATGTGATTCAAAATGTTTCTCTATCGTTCTTTTCCTTCCATTATCTCGCATTAGGTGTAGTTTTTAGAGTGTTATTATCGACAACTATACTTTGTGATAACTAGTTATTTTTATCTTTTTGATACAAAACACTATAGAAATTATCATTCCACTCCAATGATCATTAATTAATATAAGAAAAGTACTTAGGAAGTTCCAATGGATCTAAAATTAGTCTAATGAGACACACGTTATTTTTCTTTTTTTTGCGTGCTTAAACATAAAACTGTAGGACTTTTATAATATTCCGAATAATCTCTGTATGACCCGTGATAAACCATTGAATTTTATGTGTTTTTATTCAAAAGGATTATCTATATCGTTCTTTTCCTCCAACATCTGCATTAGGTATAGTTTTTAGATTGTTTCCCAATAGATATCAAATTAGTCTAACAAACACTCGTTATTTTTTCTCTTTTTGGATGATAAAATATAAATTCTCGTAGGATTTTTGTAGGATTCTCGAATAATCTCTGTATGACCCGTAATAAATCATTGATTTTTTTGTGATTCAAAATGATTGTCTATCGTTCCTTTCCTTCCATTATCTGCATTAAGTGTAGGTTTTAGAGTGTTATTATCGACAAAAAAACTTTGTGATAATTAGTTATTTTTATCTTTTTGATACAAAACAATATAGAAATGATCATTCCACTTCAATGATCATTAATTAAGATAAGAAAAATACTTAGGAAGTTCCAATGGATCTAAAATTAGTCTATCAAAAACTTCGTTATTTTCTTTTTTTTTCGTGCTTAAACATTAAACTCGTTGGATTTTTATAAGATTCTAGAATAATCTCTGTATGACCCGTGATAAATCATTGATTTTTATGAGTTTTCATTCAAAAGGTTTATCTATCGTTCTTTTCCCTCCTTTATCTGCATTAGATATAGTTTTTAGAATGTTATTAGCGACAACTAAACTTTGTGATAACCAATTACTTTTTATCTATTTAACACAAAACACTATTGAAATGATAATTTCACTCCAATGGTTCATTAATTAAGGTATGAAAAGTACTTAGGAAGTCCCAATGGATCTCAAATTAGTCTAACAAACACTCGTTATTTTTCCTCTTTTTGGATGCTAATATATAAATTATGTTGGATTTTTGTAGGATTCTGAATAATCTCTATATGACCCGTAATAAATCATTGATTTTTATGTGATTCAAAATGTTTCTCTTTCGTTCTTTTCCTTCCATTATCTGCATTAGGTGTAGTTTTTAGAGTGTTATTATCGACAACTATACTTTGTGATAACTTGTTATTTTTATCTTTTTGATACAAAATACTTTAGATATTATCATTCCACTCCAATGATCATTAATTAAGATAAGAAAAGTACTTAGGAAGTTCCAATGGATCTAAAATTAGTCTAACTAACACTCGTTATTTTTCTTTTTATTGCGTGCTTAAACATAAAAGCGTTGGATTTTTATAAGATTCTGAATAATCTCGTATGACCCGTGATAAACCATTGATTTTTATGTGTTTTCATTCAAAAGGTTTATCTATCGTTCGTTTCCCTCCATTATCCGAATTAGGTATAGTTTTTAGAATGTTATTATCGACAACTAAACTTTGTGATAACCGATTATTTTTTATCTATTTAACACAAAACACTATTGAAATGATCATTTCACTCCAATGGATCATTAATTAAGGTATGAAAAGTACTTAGAAAGTCCCAATTGATATCAAATTAGTCTAACAAACACTCGTTATTTTTCCTCTTTTCGGATGCTAAAATATAAATTCTGTAGGATTTTTGTAGGATTCTGAATAATCTCTGTATGACCCGTAATAAATCATTGATTTTTTTGTGATTCAAAATGATTGTCTATCGTTCCTTTCCTTCCATTATCTTCATTAAGTGTAGTTTTTAGAGTGTTATTATCGACAAAAAAACTTTGTGATAACTATTTATTTTTTATCTTTTGTGAGATAAAGGCAAATTTTATTACAAGAAAAAGAAAAAGAGGAGAGCCACAACCCGGCTCTAATAGGCTAATAAGGAAAACAAATGCACCCGGCCTCACTAAAAACCTCTTGCCGTAAAACCCCCTTGGGGAAATACCGCAAAGAGGGGAAAAAGAGTAACAACGGGAGCATTTGAGCCTAAAATTAGAGATAACCCGGAATACAAGGTCGAAAAAGAGCACCAAACAAAAAGAAAGAAAAAAACCCTAAACAAACAACCAAGACCTGGAATACAAGGTCGAAAAAAAACACCAAATAATAAACGAGATAAACCTAAACTAACGGCCAAGAAATCAAGAACATTGCCTCATAAACTCACTATGAAGATCCCTACTACGAAAATCAACAAGAAACCCGGGAGGAGTACCGACCCATTCCGCATTAATCCTAGCTTTAGCCAAACAATCAGCCGTCTGATTAGCCTCACGAAAAACATGCTTCACTTCACTGATCGAACCCCGGATACGAACCCAAAAATCCCAAAGGGCCGAACCCTCCAAGGAATTTGGGGCTTTGCATCCTGAAAAACACGAACCACAAAAAGTGAATAAGTTTCTACTACAATAGCCAACCAACCTTTCTGTAAGCATAAGCAATAGCTTTTAAAGCGCCGCAAGCTCCTTAGGAGGGAAACCCCAGCCATAAGAAGACAAGGCAGCAAGCAAAAATCCACGATGGTTCCTAAAAACGGCGCCCGCAAACAGCAAACCCGGAGACCCATCCGTACTACAATCAGTATTTATTTTAACCCATCCCGGAGAAGGAACAGCCCATCGACAAGGAATCGACTTACAAAACACTATAGAAATTATCATTCCACTCCAATGATCATTAATTAAGATAAGAAAAGTACTTAGGAAGTTCCAATGGATCTAAAATTAGTCTAACAAACACACGTTATTTTTCTTTTTCTTTTTTGAGTGCTTAAACATAAAAGCTGTTGGATTTTTATAAGATTCTGAATAATCTCTGTATGACCCATGATAAATCATTGATTTTTATGAGTTTTCATTCTAAAGGTTTATCTATCGTTCTTTTCCCTCCATTATCTCGCATTAGATATAGTTTTTAGAATGTTATTAACGACAACTAAACTTTGTGATAACCAGTTACTTTTTATCTATTTAACACAAAACACTATTGAAATGATCATTTCACTCGAATGGATCATTAACTAAGGTATGGAAAGTACTTAGGAAGTCCCAATGGATCTCAAATTAGTCTAACAAACACTCGTTATTTTTCCTCTTTTTGGATGCTAAAATATAAATTATGTTGGATTTTTGTAGGATTCTGAATAATCTCTATATGACTCGTAATAAATCATTGATTTTTATGTGATTCAAAATGTTTATCTATCGTTCTTTTTCTTCCATTATCTGCATTAGGTGTAGTTTTTAGAGTGTTATTATCGACAAGTATACTTTGTGATAACTAGTTATTTTTATTTTTGATACAAAACACTATTGAAATTATCATTCCACTCCAATGATCATTAATTAAGATAACAAAAGTACTTAGGAAGTTCCAATGGATCTAAAATTAGTCCAACAAACACACGTTATTTTTCTTTTTTTTTTTTGAGTGCTTATACATAAAGCTGTTGGATTTTTATAAGATTCTGAATAATCTCTGTATGACCCGTGATAAATCATTGATTTTATTGGGTTTTCATTCTAAAGGTTTATCTATCGTTCTTTTCCCTCCATTATCTCGCATTAGTTATAGTTTTTAGAATGTTATTAGCGACAACTAAACTTTGTAATAACCAGTTACTTTTTATCTATTTAACACAAAACACTATTGAAATGATCATTTCACTCCAATGGATCATTAATTAAGGTATGAAAAGTACTTAGGAAGTCCCAATGGATCTCAAATTAGTCTAACAAACACTCGTTATTTTTACTCTTTTTGGATGCTAAAATATAAATTATGTTGGATTTTTGTAGGATTCTGAATAATCTCTATATGACTCGTAATAAATCATTGATTATTATGTGATTCAAAATGTTTATCTATCGTTCTTTTTCTTCCATTATCTGCATTAGGTGTAGTTTTTAGAGTGTTATTATCGACAAGTATACTTTGTGATAACTAGTTATTTTATTTTTTTGATACAAAACACTATAGAAATTATCATTCCACTCCAATGATCATTAATTAAGATAAGAAAAGTACTTAGGAAGTTCCAATGGATCTAAAATTAGTCCAACAAACACACGTTATTTTTCTTTTTTTTTTTTGAGTGCTTATACATAAAATCGTTGGATTTTTATAAGATTCTGAATAATCTCTGTATGACCCGTGATAAATCATTGATTTTATTGGGTTTTCATTCTAAAGGTTTATCTATCGTTCTTTTCCCTCCATTATCTGCATTAGTTATAGTTTTTAGAATGTTATTAGCGACAACTAAACTTTGTAATAACCAGTTACTTTTTATCTATTTAACACAAAACACTAAAATGATCATTTCACTCCAATGGATCATTAATTAAGGTATGAAAAGTACTTAGGAAGTCCCAATGGATCTCAAATTAGTCTAACAAACACTCGTTATTTTTCCTCTTTTTGGATGCTAAAATATAAATTATGTTGGATTTTTGTAGGATTCTGAATAATCTCTATATGACTCGTAATAAATCATTGATTTTTATGTGATTCAAAATGTTTATCTATCGTTCTTTTTCTTCCATTATCTGCATTAGGTGTAGTTTTTAGAGTGTTATTATCGACAAGTATACTTTGTGATAACTAGTTATTTTTATTTTTTGATACAAAACACTATAGAAATTATCATTCCACTCCAATGATCATTAATTAAGATAACAAAAGTACTTAGGAAGTTCCAATGGATCTAAAATTAGTCCAACAAACACACGTTATTTTTCTTTTTTTTTTTTGAGTGCTTATACATAAAACTGTTGGATTTTTATAAGATTCTGAATAATCTCTGTATGACCCGTGATAAATCATTGATTTTATTGGGTTTTCATTCTAAAGGTTTATCTATCGTTCTTTTCCCTCCATTATACTGCATTAGTTATAGTTTTTAGAATGTTATTAGCGACAACTAAACTTTGTAATAACCAGTTACTTTTTATCTATTTAACACAAAACACTATTGAAATGATCATTTCACTCCAATGGATCATTAATTAAGGTATGAAAAGTACTTAGTAAGTCCCAATGGATCTCAAATTAGTCTAACAAACACTCGTTATTTTTCCTCTTTTTGGATGTTAAAATATAAATTATGTTGGATTTTTGTAGGATTACGAATAATCTCTATATGACTCGTAATAAATCATTGATTTTTATGTGATTCAAAATGTTTATCTATCGTTCTTTTTCTTCCATTATCTGCATTAGGTGTAGTTTTTAGAGTGTTATTATCGACAAGTATACTTTGTGATAACTAGTTATTTTTATTTTTTTGATACAAAACACTATAGAAATTATCATTCCACTCCAATGATCATTAATTAAGATAAGAAAAGTACTTAGGAAGTTCCAATGGATCTAAAATTAGTCCAACAAACACACGTTATTTTTCTTTTTTTTTTTTGAGTGCTTATACATAAAACTGTTGGATTTTTATAAGATTCTGAATAATCTCTGTATGACCCGTGATAAATCATTGATTTTATTGGGTTTTCATTCTAAAGGTTTATCTATCGTTCTTTTCCCTCCATTATCTGCATTAGTTATAGTTTTTAGAATGTTATTAGCGACAACTAAACTTTGTAATAACCGATTACTTTTTATCTATTTAACACAAAACACTACCGAAATGATCATTTCACTCCAATGGATCATTAATTAAGGTATGAAAAGTACTTAGGAAGTCCCAATGGATCTCAAATTAGTCTAACAAACACTCGTTATTTTTCCTCTTTTTGGATGCTAAAATATAAATTATGTTGGATTTTTGTAAGATTCTGAATAATCTCTATATGACCCGTAATAAATAATTAATTTTTATGTGATTCAAAATGTTTCTCTATCGTTCTTTTCCTTCCATTATCTCGTATTAGGTGTAGTTTTTAGAGTGTTGTTATCGGCAACTATACTTTGTGATAACTAGTTATTTTTATCTTTTGATACAAAACACTATAGAAATTATCATTCCACTCCAATGATCATTAATTAAGATAAAAAAAGTACTTAGGAAGTTCCAATGGATCTAAAATTAGTCTAACAAACACACGTTATTTTTCTTTTTTTTTTGAGTGCTTAAACATAAAACTGTTGGATTTTTATAAGATTCTGAATAATCTCTGTATGACCCGTGATAAATCATTGATTTTATTGGGTTTTCATTCTAAAGGTTTATCTATCGTTCTTTTCCCTCCATTATCTCGCATTAGTTATAGTTTTTAGAATGTTATTAGCGACAACTAAACTTTGTAATAACCAGTTACTTTTTATCTATTTAACACAAAACACTATTGAAATGATCATTTCACTCCAATGGATCATTAATTAAGGTATGAAAAGTACTTAGTAAGTCCCAATGGATCTCAAATTAGTCTAACAAACACTCGTTATTTTTCCTCTTTTTGGATGTTAAAATATAAATTATGTTGGATTTTTGTAGGATTCTGAATAATCTCTATATGACTCGTAATAAATCATTGATTTTTATGTGATTCAAAATGTTTATCTATCGTTCTTTTTCTTCCATTATCTGCATTAGGTGTAGTTTTTAGAGTGTTATTATCGACAAGTATACTTTGTGATAACTAGTTATTTTTATTTTTGATACAAAACACTATAGAAATTATCATTCCACTCAATGATCATTAATTAAGATAAGAAAAGTACTTAGGAAGTTCCAATGGATCTAAAATTAGTCCAACAAACACACGTTATTTTTCTTTTTTTTTTTTGAGTGCTTATACATAAAAGCTGTTGGATTTTTATAAGATTACGAATAATCTCTGTATGACCCGTGATAAATCATTGATTTTATTGGGTTTTCATTCTAAAGGTTTATCTATCGTTCTTTTCCCTCCATTATCTGCATTAGTTATAGTTTTTAGAATGTTATTAGCGACAACTAAACTTTGTAATAACCAGTTACTTTTTATCTATTTAACACAAAAACACTACTGAAATGATCATTTCACTCCAATGGATCATTAATTAAGGTATGAAAAGTACTTAGGAAGTCCCAATGGATCTCAAATTAGTCTAACAAACACTCGTTATTTTTCCTCTTTTTGGATGCTAAAATATAAATTATGTTGGATTTTTGTAAGATTCTGAATAATCTCTATATGACCCGTAATAAATAATTAATTTTTATGTGATTCAAAATGTTTCTCTATCGTTCTTTTCCTTTCATTATCTGTATTAGGTGTAGTTTTTAGAGTGTTGTTATCGGCAACTATACTTTGTGATAACTAGTTATTTTTATCTTTTTGATACAAAACACTATAGAAATTATCATTCCACTCCAATGATCATTAATTAAGATAAAAAAGTACTTAGGAAGTTCCAATGGATCTAAAATTAGTCTAACAAACACACGTTATTTTTCTTTTTTTTTTTTGAGTGCTTAAACATAAAATGTTGGATTTTTATAAGATTCTGAATAATCTCTGTATGACCCGTGATAAATCATTGATTTTTATGAGTTTTCATTCAAAAGGTTTATCTATTGTTCTTTTCCCTCCATTATCTGCATTAGATATAGTTTTTAGAATGTTATTAGCGACAACTAAACTTTGTGATAACCAATTACTTTTTATCTATTTAACACAAAACACTTTTGAAATGATCATTTCACTCCAATGGATCATTAACTAAGGTATGAAAAGTACTTAGGAAGTCCCAATGGATCTCAAATTAGTCTAACAAACACTCGTTATTTTTCCTCTTTTTGGATGCTAAAATATAAATTATGTTGGATTTTTGTAAGATTCTGAATAATCTCTATATGACCCGTAATAAATCATTAATTTTTATGTGATTCAAAATGTTTCTCTATCGTTCTTTTCCTTCCATTATCTGCATTAGGTGTAGTTTTTAGAGTGTTGTTATCGGCAACTATACTCTGTGATAACTAGTTATTTTTATCTTTTTGATACAAAACACTATAGAAATTATCATTCCACTCCAATGATCATTAATTAAGATAAGAAAAGTACTTAGGAAGTTCCAATGGATCTAAAATTAGTCTAACAAACACACGTTATTTTTCTTTTTTTTTTTTTGAGTGCTTAAACATAAATCATTGGATTTTTATAAGATTCTGAATAATCTCTGTATGACCCGTGATAAATCATTGATTTTTATGAGTTTTCATTCTAAAGGTTTATCTATCGTTCTTTTCCCTCCATTATCTGCATTAGTTATAGTTTTTAGAATGTTATTAGCGACAACTAAACTTTGTGATAACCGATTACTTTTTATCTATTTAACACAAAACACTATTGAAATGATCATTTCACTCCAATGGATCATTAATTAAGGTATGAAAAGTACTTAAGCAGTCCCAATGGATCTCAAATTAGTCTAACAAACACTCGTTATTTTTCCTCTTTTTGGATGCTAAAATATAAATTATGTTGGATTTTTATAGGATTCTGAATAATCTCTATATGACCCGTAATAAATCATTGATTTTTATGTGATTCAAAATGTTTCTCTATCGTTCTTATCCTTCCATTATCTCGCATTAGGTGTAGTTTTTAGAGTGTTATTATCGACAACTATACTTTGTGATAACTAGTTATTTTTATCTTTTTGATACAAAATACTTTAGACATTATCATTCCACTCAATGATCATTAATTAAGATAAGAAAAGTACTTAGGAAGTTCCAATGGATCTAAAATTAGTCTAACAAACACTCGTTATTTTTCTTTTTATTGCGTGCTTAAACATAAAAGCTGTTGGATTTTTATAAGATTCTGAATAATCTCTGTATGACCCGTGATAAACCATTGAATTTTATGAGTTTTCATTCAAAGGTTTATCTATCGTTCTTTTCCCTCCATTATCTGCATTAGATATAGTTTTTAGAATGTTATTAGCGACAACTAAACTTTGTGATAAGCGATTACTTTTTATCTATTTAACACAAAACACTATTGACATGATCATTTCACTCCAATGGATTATTAATTAAGATATGAAAAGTACTTAGGAAGTCCCAATGGATCTCAAATTAAAGATATTATTGATAAAAGAGCAAAAAGAAAAAAAGAAAAAGGTGGGACCACAACCCGGTCCAAGGTATAAGAAACAATATGAAAAGGCCCAAAGCCCATAAGAGAAGCCCAAACAAGGATGAGCTATCTAAAAGCCCTAACAAAGCTAAAAACACCCACGAAGGTTCAACAAAAGCGAGCAACATCTAGCTAAGAGGAATTCTCATCAAAAAGTCAAAAACACAACCCAAATGACCTCCATATCCGTTGCAACAAGCATAAAATCCAGAAACATCAAACCGAATGTCTGGACTCAAAGAATACATTGGAACAGTAATCGGCAAGTAAAAGGGAAAGAGTCTTGACTCAAGAAACCAAAAATCCACAAAACTAAACAAAACCAAACAAAAGCCGGAAGTGTAAAAACAAGAAATTCTCTAAGCAATAAATCGTCGAACAAGTAATGCACAATTCGTGAACCCAAATTGACCCCGAATACGCTTAGAATATCACCCAATTCGCGACATGCAAGCCAAATCAAATACCCCGAGAATCAAACGGAAATCAAAGAATAAAGAACCTTCTCATGAGGATTTTGAAATATAGTCCGACAAAATCAAGACGTATCTTTATTGGCGGTAAGACGATGCTCACTTTCCCAACTCCCCGATGCAACTGTTTCTCATGGCCGAAAATAAAAGCTCCGGTGGCGCGATGCAAATCATTGTATTATCCAGGATGAGACCTGACGAACACGAGAACCCGTTGTGACCAAATCTTTCGCAATTTTGAAAAAAACCCCTAATCGGCGGACTCGCGATGTTGACCCATACCGGAATTTTGAAATCTCCGCAAGAATCACCACAACGAGATTGAAATCAGTGAAATGAATCGATGTCGAAAAACCCATTTTCGTTCATCGGCAAAATTATCGGTATGCCAAAATCCAAGATTGGTACAAAATATCGATCAGAAAAACCTCGAAAGAACGAGCCAAATGCCCGATTTTGAATCTTGAACAGATATGGAGAAGCCGGTGACGGCGAGACAAACTGCTAGTGAAGAAAAAGGGCCGGTCCATGAACAGCATAAAAACCGCTTCAATCGTCGAACCTACGGGAATCGGGAGTAACTTGATGCAGCCGGAGAAACCACCGTTGCAAGTATTAAATCGAGTATGATGCGAAGAATAAACCGTCGGTGGAAATGGGTAGTGGAGAAGTCCCAATGGATCTCAAATTAGTCTAACAAACACTCGTTATTTTTCCTCTTTTTAGATGCTAAAATATAAATTATGTTGGATTTTTGTAGGATTGAATAATCTCTGTATGACCCGTAATAAATCATTGATTTTTATGTGATTCAAAATGTTTCTCTATCATTCTTTTCCTTCCATTATCTGCATTAGGTCGAGTTTTAGAGTGTTATTATCGACAACTATACTTTGTGATAACTAGTTATTTTTTATCTTTTTGATACAACATACTATAGAAATTATCATTCCACTCAATGATCATTAATTAAGATAAGAAAAGTACTTAGGAAGTTCCAATGGATCTAAAATTAGTCTAACAAACACTCGTTATTTTCTTTTTTTGCGTGCTTAAACATAAAACTGATGGATTTTTATAAGATTCTGAATAATCTCTGTATGACCCGTGATAAACCATTGATTTTTATGTGTTTTCATTCAAAAGGTTTATCTATCGTTCTTTTTCCTCCATTATCTCGCATTAGGTATAGTTTTTAGAATGTTATTATCGACAACTAAACTTTGTGATAACCAGCTATTTTTATCTATTTAACACAAAACACTATTGAAATGATCATTTCACTCCAATGGATCATTAATTAAGGTATGAAAAGTACTTAGAAAGTCCCAATTGATATCAAATTAGTCTAACAAACACTCATTATTTTTCCTCTTTTTGGATGCTAAAATATAAATTCGGTAGGATTTTTGTAGGATTGAATAATCTCTGTATGACCCGTAATAAATCATTGATTTTTTTGTGATTCAAAATGATTGTCTATCGTTCCTTTCCTTCCATTATCTGCATTAAGTGTAGTTTTTAGAGTGTTATTATCGACAAAAAAACTTTGTGATAACTAGTTATTTTTATATTTTTGATACAAAATACTATAAAAATTATCATTCCACTCCAATGATCATTAATTAAGATAAGAAAAGTACTTAGGAAGTTCCAATGGATCTAAAATTAGTCTAACAAACACTCATTATTTTTTTTTTTTTTTTTTTGCGTGCTTAAACATAAAACCGTAGGACTTTTATAAAATTCTGAATAATCTCTCAGTATGACCCGTGATAAACCATTGAATTTTATTTGTTTTTATTCAAAAGGTTTATCTATTGTTCTTTTCCCTCCATTATTTGCATTAGGTATAGTTTTTAGATTGTTATTATCGACAACTAAACTTTGTGATAACCAGATTATTTTTATCTATTTAACATAAAACACTATTGAAATGATCATTTCACTCCAATGGATCATTAATTAAGGTACTTAGAAAGTCCCAATAGATATCAAATTAGTCTAACAAACACTCGTTATTTTTTCTCTTTTTGGATGCTAAAATATAAATTATGTAGGATTTTTGTAGGATTACGAATAATCTCTGTATGACCCATAATAAATCATTGATTTTTGTGATTCAAAATGATTGTCTATCGTTCCTTTCCTTCCATTATCTGCATTAAGTGTAGTTTTTAGAGTGTTATTATCGACAAAAAAACTTTGTGATAATTAGTTATTTTTTATCTTTTTGATACAAAAACACTATAGAAATGATCATTCCACTCCAATGATCATTAATTAAGATAAGAAAAATACTTAGAAAGTTCCAATGGATCTAAAATTAGTCTATCAAAAACTCGTTATTTTTCTTTTTTTTTTTTTTTTTGCGTGCTTAAACATAAAAGCTGTTGGATTTTTATAAGATTCTGAATAATCTCTGTATGACCCGTGATAAATCATTGATTTTTATGAGTTTTCATTCAAAAGGTTTATCTATCGTTCTTTTCCTTCCATTATCGGCATTAGATATAGTTTTTAGAATGTTATTAGCGACAACTAAACTCTGTGATAACCAGCTACTTTTATCTATTTAACACAAAACACTATTGAAATGATCATTTCACTCCAATGGTTCATTAATTAAGGTATGAAAAGTACTTAGGAAGTCCCAATGTATGTCAACAAACACTCGTTATTTTTCCTCTTTTTGGATGCTAAAATATAAATTATGTTGGATTTTTGTAGCATTTTGAATAATCTCTATATGACCTGTAATAAATCATTGATTTTTATGTGATTCAAAATGTTTCTCTATCGTTCTTTTCCTTCCATTATCTGTATTAGGTGTAGTTTTTAGAGTGTTATTATCGACAAGTATACTTTGTGATAACTAGTTATTTTTATCTTTTTGAGAAATAAAGACAGATTTTATTAAAGAAAAGGAAAAAGGGGAGAGCCACAACCCGGTTCAAATAGGCAAAAACGCAAGAAGATTCCCGGCCTCACTAAAAACCTTGCATCGTAAAACCCCCTTGGGGAAAAACCGATGTAAGGGGAAAAAGAGTAACAACGGGAACCCGAAAGCCTATACATAGGTAAAAGACCCGAATACAAGGTCCAGACAAAACAAGCCTTACACGGCCAAAAACAAGCCAAAGTAACCACAACAAAGAAAATAGGACCCGAATACAAGGTCTCAAACAACCAAAAGGCCACATACGGCCCACAAACATCACCTACTATTCCTAAAAACTCCTTCAAATATCATCACTTAACAAAGAAACAATAAATGCGGGAGGATTACCAAACCAAACCGCGTCCAACTTAGACTTAGCAAGACAATCAGCCGTCCGATTGACCTCCCGAAACACATGGTTAACAACCAAAGAAACATTACCGCGAACACGAACCCAAGCATCCCAAAGGAGGCGAACCCTCCAAGGGATAACCGGCGAGCGTCTGAAAAATATTAACCTCATAAATGGAGTCGTTTCCAAGATAATACTCAACCAATTATAATGAAAAGCAAGAAGAATGGATCTAAGAGCAGCCGCTAATTCTCGCTCGGGAGGAAAACCCCAACCAACAGAGGGTAGAAAGGGCTGCAAGAAAGAAACCGCGATGATTGCGGAAAAGCATCCCCAAACAGCAGCCCTAGAGACCCAAGAGTACTACAATCCGAATTAATCTTCACCCAACCCGAGATGGAACCGACCCGGCAAGGAATGGGTGGCAGCTCGGATGGAGACAAGCCGCCACACCTAAACGAGCACAAATAGTCAAATCGTGTTGGGAATCATCACAAAAATTAGAAATAAAAGAGCTAGACTCCTGATTAGTGCAATAAGTAGGGCCCAACAGCCAGCCTCCGAAGAAGTAAAATTGTCAAAAATGCATTTGTTCCGAGTAGCCCACAAAATCCAAGATAGCGAAATAAACGCCACCTTCCAAAGCTTAGAAATCGGCTACTAAAATTCAAGCTCATTGCCCAAATGATCGGCTGATTAAAAGAACTATGATGGCAAAAATCAACATTAAAAAAGGCTTAATTGCAAATAAAATCACTACTTTTCGCAAATTGCAATTTAATCTAAACTTTTGAATCTTGTTAAAAAAACTTCAATTTAATTTTTTTGCAATTCAAGCTTACAGGCGGTTTATCCTTGCCCGAAAGCTGATGTGTACAAAAAAAGCGTCTGATCATCGTCCTAGTAAGCGTCCACATCGGAAAATATGCATAAAAAAAAAAACTTAATTGCATATTAAATCACCACCTTTTCCAAATTGCATTTTAATCTAAACTTTTAAATCTTGGGCAAACAAAACTCCAATTTAATAAATTTTGTTAAGTTCCCAATGAATTAAAATACTCGATCAACATGTCACACAGATAAAAATTATCTTGTCATCCATTTTCGCCGGATTATGTACGCACGTGACCGACACGTGAGTGAAATGACGCGTCGTTTAATTTGTTATTTTTTTAATTTATGAAAATATTTTAATTTAAATAAAATAAAATTAGTTTAATTTTTAAGTTTTAGTTTTGATTTATTTTTATACGAGTTTATTTTACAATGTATAGTAAAAGTATAATAAAAAAATTAAAATTATAGGCGATTTTCATTTAAGCAAAGAAAATAAAACCCTTAAATTTCAACGATACATCGATTCTGAGGAGAAGCTAACATCGGCTACGAGGAGAAGCTAATATGCACCAAGATCGAAATGTAAAAAAATATTAATGGAAGTTTTGTTTAAAAAAATTCAAAAGTTTAGATTAAAATGCAATTTTCGGAAAAGGTGGTGATTTAATATGCAATTAAGTTTTTTTTTTTATGCATATTTTTGATGTGGATGCTTCTTTGGGATGATGATGTATATTTTTGTACACATCGGCTTTCGGGCAAGGATAAAGCGCCGTAAGCTTAAATTGCAAAAAAGTTAAATTGAAGTTTTTTTAACAAGATTTAAAAGTTTAGATTAAATTGCAATTTGCGAAAAAGTAGTGATTTTATTTGCAATTAAGCCTTAAAAATGCACAACTTTGTCCAAAGACTAGCAACAAACGGACAACAACAAAGCACATGATCAACACTCTCCGAACTATTACGACAAAGAAAACAAATAGTAGGACCAAAGAACCCACGACCGACCCAACGATCAGCCGTAGGAAGCTTACCATGAATCGCACGCCAAACTAAAGTAGAGCGACAGAGGACAGCCTTGTCCCAAATCCAACAGCCCCAATTGGGGCGAGGGAAAGAGACCCGAGTCTATGAAACACATGTTTAGAATCAAGATTACCGAGAAATCGAATAACACCAAACACGAGAGTCACTAATAGCAAAATCCATGAAACAATCAACTTAACGATGTCAATACAATTTAACACAAAATCCTCATGAAACACCCAACAATCATCAATATAATAATCGGCAATGGTATAAGTAAGATTCTTACGAACATCATATGGAATATAAAGGCGATCAGCAATAACAAACCCCAACCAATTATCATTCCAAAAATTAACACTACCACCGCTACCCACAATCCAACGAGACTCGGCCAAAACCCTAGGGAGATGCCTAACCACACCCGATCTAATAGAAGAAACCCTTCTTCGATCACTAAACAAAGCGAGCCTTAGAAAAGAATCTATTATAAAGAAACGAACTAGCCGTAGTATTAGACAAAATAGTCCAAACAAGCTTAGAAATATAAGCATGATTAGCAATCCTAAGGGACCTAATCCCAAGACCCCCTCATCCAAAGGGGCACAACACTTAGACCAAGAAACATTCAAAGAACCCTTTTTAAAACATCCCAGTCAAATAAAATTCCTCATGGTGACTCAACATTCCTAATCAAACTACGAGGCCACAAATACAACATCATAGAATAAACTAAAGAGCCCTCAATAACCGAGCAGAACCAAACAAACCCTACCCGCAAGGGATAAGGAATTACCTTTCCACTTACCAAACTTGGAGATCACCTTATCCGCAATGGCACGAAGGTAAGAAGGGCGAGGAGATCCACGGAAGATCGGGAGGCCAAGATAATTAAAAGGCATCCTGCCACCGAGGGATGGAAATGTGCGATCTAATATGACGAGCTTTCGAGACACTAACTTTCCTACCAAAATAAATGCTAGACTTCGACGGACTAAAGATCTGCCCGAGAGCACCCCATAGCCCCGCAAAATATCAGCCAAACACCGAATATTGCGCATAGAAGCAGCCCCAATAATCAAAAGGTCATCGGCATAAAATAAAAAGGGGGAATGGTTAAGAACGAGAAAAATCATTTGTAGAAATTTTCCACTTAATCCAAAGACCAAGAGCCTCCTCTGCAATACAAAAGAGAAGAGGTGACAAAGGGTCTCCTTGCCGAACCCCTCTCGAACAGCCAAAGACCTCCGAAGGCTCCCCATTTAACAAAATAGAGAGTCTAGCCGAATGAAGAATAGCTTTGCACAATCTCAAGAAAACGGTCACAAAAACCAAACTTATGCAAAACCGACATTAAAAATCCCAAGAAAGAGTGTCAAAAGCCTTAGTAATATCCACTTTTAAAACCATCCCATCGAGACCTAGAACTAGCCATAATATCATTAAAAGCCTCCGAAGCTAAAGCAAGGCAAGTTTGAATGCTTCTATTGGGAATAAAACCAAATTGAAAGGGTGAACAAAGCAAATCAAGAACATGGCCAAACCTGGTCGCAATGACTTTAGTAATTATTTTAAACAAGAAATTACCGACAACAATAGGACGATAATCCTTAATCGAAACGAGGGATCTTGCCCTTTGGGAAGAAGAGTAACCGAGCTCTCATTCAGCCCCAAAGGAAGGGAAATATGCCTAAAAAAATGCCCAACAGCCCTACAAACATCCGGGAAATAAAATCCCAACAATGCCGATAAAAATACCTCCAAAGCCATCCGAACCAGGGAACTAGTAGGAGTAAGCCCAAAAACAGCCTTGCTGATTTCCTCCTCCGAGGAACAACAATTAATAGGTCATTTTGCCCTTGCGTCACCCTACAAGTAATGAAATCATCAAGCATATCAAAGTTCATAGGAGAAGAATCCATATTACTAGAAAATAAATGCTTGTAATAATTCACAATATGAGATCTAATGACACTAGAATCGTTAACAATGACACCATTAATAGAGAGGGAAGAGATATCCTTAGGCTTAGCCATCAATTTATTTGCCAAGTGGAAAAAGGCTGAGTTCCGATCACCATCCATCAGCCACTCGGATCTGCTTTTTGAGAAAAGAACCGATTTTTCTTTGGGTAAGGGCGGCATTAACACGTTCATGGCAAGGCGTTTCACGAACCCGGCGAATCTCGGAATCACCTTCATCCAGGATTTCCTTTTGAACGGCAGTAAGCTCAGCCAAAGCCGTAGAAACACGTCTATGAATGTCCCCAAAAACATTTTTATTCCAGTCCGAAGAGCAACTTTAAGTCCTTTCAACTTGTACATAACCTTGACCTCAACGGATCCTTCATACCATTCAAAGGCAGCAACCAAGAATGCTTAACCACGTCTCTAAAGCTATTATGGCTTAACCACATATGCTGAAACCGAAAGGAATAATGCTTAGGGACCAAAACAGCCCCCGTCCACAGTAGAAGATTCATAGGACAATGGTCAGAAGAACAGCGAGGAAGAACCTCCAACCGTGCAACCACGCCACTTATTAACAAAACCAACATTAGCAAGAACCCTATCAAGTCTAGCAGCCATATAACCCCCAACACCACGGCGAACAAACCAAGTAAAATCCGACCCCACATAAGGAACATCAATAAAATCATTGTTATTTACAAAAAGACTAAACTCATTCATTGATGTAACACTAGCAGCCGTATAACCCACCCTTTCATGATCCCCAACCACCGCATTAAAATCCCCACAAAGGCATAAACAAGATAAGCCTAAACTAGCAATATCATTCCATAAACATCTACGAATCCTATAGTAATTGGCAGCATGAATAAACACAAAATATAACTCCATATTATGCAAAACCGTTTTCCACAACCACAAGTTGAGAAGAAGAAAACACCACCGAAGAACAATTGCAAAAACCCCTTTTACAAAATACCCATATATTCGGCCGAAGGAGGCGATCATTATGTGCAAGGAAAACAAGATTCAATTTGTAACGCCCGAATTCGGAAAGTTGACCCTCGGAGTCGACGTCCTAAACCCGAGTCGTCACTTAGTGAAATATAAAAACTGAGCCATAAAATTTCTTTTGAATAACAACCGATTAAGTTGCAGCGGAAAAATTTGAAACATTTTACTTAGTGAAGAGGAACTCTTTTAAAATAAAAAGATCAATATCTACTTTGATCAAATCATCCGTGAATACAACTCCCGAGGGAGATAATGACATAAAAATTATTAAGTATTCGTTACAAAAGGTTGAAAGTTCTTGAGACGATTTATTTATTAAATAAGAGAGAGTGGGAAGCGACCGTCTACTGCACTCCGGGCCTCATTCTCGCAACCTGAAAATATTAAGTTTGGGAGAGTGAGATAGGAATCTCGGTGGGTAACTTTGTATCTTTGTTACCGCAGTTGACAGGAAAACCCGAATATAATTGAATCTTTTATTCTTCTCTTATCTTTAGTTATGTGTTGCGGCATTTTAGCCCATTTGTATGCGAGGTAATCTTGATTTATAAGATTTTCATCCTTTAACTTCATTCGATTAAGAAATTCATCTTCTTTCACAGATTAGTATATATATATATATATATATATATATATATATATATATATATATATATATATATATATATATATATATATATATATATATATATATATATATATATATATATATAACACATTTGAGATGACACTCTAGTCGTCCGATCCCAGTAATCACATTGTGGAATGACACGTTTAAAGCGTCCGAGACCCGTAATTCTCCGTCCCAAATGAGGTGGCACTAGTGGCATTTACGCACACAATCCAAACCCTCTACCATCCTTATTGCTCCCGTGAGGTGGCACTAGTGGCATTTACGCACACAATCCAAACCCTCTTCCAACCTTATTGCTCCCGTTTATATAGGGCTTTGCCCTCTGCGAGATCTATTGATCAATAGAGATAATAACTCTCGTATGTAACATATAAAAACAAATAATCAAAGTAAAAGGAATTCGTTCTTGTATATTCTGATAGTTAGGAGTTGTGCATTTGCATGCTTTTGAGTTGTTAAGCGTTTTCGAGTAAAGCTGTTTATGTTTGATTCGGGAAAAGCGACAATGATCCATATAACATTAACTAGCTATACGGATAGTGTCACCCCACGGAGAACTTTTGGAGAAAGTCTAACTTTTGATTGTTTAGGCCTCTCGTCGCAAGTCTCGGTCTCTGGTTCCGACCGTACTCTACCTACCACAATTCGCATGTTTAGTTCGACAACTCTTTTGTCCATTAGGAACTTAGGTTCTTGATCTTATGGTGCAAGGCTTTGAATGAAGAAGGGGTACTTTATTTTATCATAAGCTTCTATGGGTTAAATCCTATGTCTAATGGCTTTGTTGAGTGTACTACGGTTTGTGGGTTCCAATTTGGGACTTTCGGTTCCGTTCATTTTCAAGAAAACACGTAAGACGCTCAAGTATATGCATTCATAAAGTATCACATATAACATTTGATATTCAAACATGCATTTCATTAAAAGTTTTGGCCATTTAATTTGTCAAGTACTAGTCAAATGAAGAAACAACACCTATACATGCATAAATAAAATAAAATACTTAGACTTGTTGGAAAATTATGAAATTTTAATATGTTGTACATCTTTCAGTGTAGAACAAAGTTTATTAAGGGTCCGAGTTCATTTGAGTTACGAAACTATAGCAGATTTTGTAATAAGGACTCTAAATTTCTGTTTCGGCAAAAACAGTGACCTTAACTTATAAAATCCATAACTCTCTGCAGAAACATACAAAAATTATGAAATTAAAACATGTGATGCATCACTCAAGTATGAACAACTTTCATTCAGGGAACCAAGCCATTTTACTTACGGATTCTGTCCAGAAAAATCGTGAACATTCAATCCATCGTTTAGCTCGGTTACTGGACATGTCTTACGATAAAATTCATAACTTATTGGATACTTGTTTAAAAATCACCAAATTTAAGACACTTGTTATAAACAGGTTTTAGGTCGTTCGTGAATTTTTCCATGATTTATACAATAGTCTAACTGGAAAAAATAAATTCGTGCAACACAGAATAACCCTTTGCGTCGAACATCGACCAGGTACTCAGAAAACGAATTTTATCTCATGAAGTACTAAACTAAATATTATGATTTTTGACTATGATTTACAACACATCAAGGGGAACATCCCAGATTTTTCCTAGAATTTTATAACCATCAGAAATGGAAGAAATAAAAGAAATGAGTCACTGCTCCCAGTTTTGGATTATTTCCGACACATAATCTTTCATGATTTTATTCTCAGTATACAAAAATCCAGTGGCCACGAAATTTTAATATCTTATTCTAAACTTCCAAATACTACATCTAGGAATTTTCTCATGATTTTTAAACGGGTGGAAAGGGTCCGAATAAATTTTACAAAAACGGGTCAGTGGGTAGGGCATGGTTTCGGCAGTTTCATGTTTCAAGTATAACTTCACCATTTTGACTCCAAACACCAAAATTCCAACTCAAGCACTCCATATAAGATCATATCATGCAAAAAGGAGTTCTTAGGGCCTCATACCATATCTTTCCTGAATTTCTATGCTTAAGAAGAAGAGTAAGACTTAAGAGGGGTTTTGGGACTTACCCTTGGAGATTTTCTTCTTTCTCTTGAGAGCCCCAAAGCTTTTGTTGTGTGGAAAAAAATGAAAGGGCAGCAACCTATTTATAGAAGAGAGGAAAGGGGAGGGGACGGCAGCTTGGGTGATGGGGTGAGAATTTGGGAGAGATAGTACACTAAGCATGGCACTTAGAGTGTTTGTTTGGAGAAGAGGTACAATTGACACTATTCCCCCTCTAACTCCCACATGGTCGGTTACTTTTGGGCAATTGGGCTGTCATTTGGCAGCCCACTCTTTAATCTGATGTGTGATCTCAACGTTGAATTTTCGGTATTTTTCGGTTCGAGTTTCGGCTCGAAAATTTATTAAAAGCAGCGACGGGAGAACAAACATTTTTCCTTAGGGTTTTCTTGAGTGTTTCTCACCTTTAAAGGACTATTGGTAATTAATTATTATTAAACAAATCCGGATTACGAATGTGAGTTCGAAAAGTATCGGTAGATTTTCGGGTTGGAAAACCGTTAAATCGATTGGAGAAAAATTAAGAAAACCACATATGAAATTAGAATAAAATAAAATGATCCCCCAAACATAGAAAATTAAATATAAAATCCTATAATTGGGTTTTGGGTTATTACACAATTTATCCCAAAATTTACAAGAAATAGGCGCAATAAAACTTTGGGTTCAAAAAGAGCAACCCAAATAGGATCAAGACGTCGACAATAATCTTTAAGCAAAAGCTTGAAGACTTATTGCCAATGCCTTGAATATTCCAAAAAGGATACTCATTAAGGTGGACGCGAAGACCCGTGCTTCGGCGGGTGTTTTGACGAATTGGCCTTATTTCTTGCTAGCCTCCCCATGACCACGGATACCTCAAGACCATCCGAAACCACCGAAAATTTCGAGTGGCCACCGCTGCCACTTCTGAATAGCCTCCACCAGACTTGAACCCGAACTAAAATCACCCCAAGAGGAAGCCGGGCGGCGGCCGAGCCTCCACCACCGGGTGATCTGCTGCGCAAACCGATCATTCCCACCAACCGGACCTGCCATCCTCCGCCTCATCATCCATGTGACCTCCTCAACCAATTTTGCCTTCGCTTAAGTATCGACTTTAGGGGAACCCCTAATGTTCCAACCACATCAACCTTTGCCTAGGATTGTATAACTCAATCTCGAAGCATATCCCTATTCGACCTCTCCGAAACCTCATTACAGTCTCAAGAATATCAAAAGAGATTAGAAGTGTCCACGAAAAGTCATCCCCCTTACTAGACTTTCCGTCATCATTGTGGAAAACCACCCTTATCCTGTCCGTCCTTGACACCCCTTGCACTGCCATCTTGCGATCTTGGAGTATCCACGCCCCTTAACCCCATCCATTATAACTCCTGCACCGACTCATCGAATGACCTACTATCCCACAATGCTTACAAAATTCCGGTAATCGTTCATATTGGAAATAAGCAAAAGAACAAAAGACCCGGACGTTCAATCATTATTTTATCTTGTAGGGGAACTTTCATGTCAATCTCAACCAACAACCTAACGTGGTAGGCACAATTCTTTCGAAGCAGTCCGTTCATCTACTCTAATAAGAGTCCCTAAAGCGGCGGCTATGGCATCAAAAACATCAGGTCTCCAATATTCAATTGGAAGCTCAAAAACACGCACCCAGGACTTGAGCAATTGAAGAATTTACTCTATAAGGGTTAAAATTAGGAACCCATTTTTGAAGACGTAATAACCCAGGCCGTAAAACCCAAGACTGTTTGAGAAACACCTTATCTCTATCTTCTTTATTAGAAAGCGTAAGTTGTAAAAACCTCTACCCAAAGGAAGAACACGTACGCATGAGGATAAATTCGAGCTCCTCCAATTTGCCTGCAACACGAGAGTGGGTACCGGCTTATCGCCTTTGGAATAAATGATACGACCAATTAAAAGAATCTAAGTACGGCTTGGCACTTTCTTTAGCGAACTCATCGCTGATGGGTATCGAAAAGAAATCGCCCTTCTTAATCGGATGAAGCGATGGCGATTCGAATTTTGGCAGCGGTATTGATTTAAATCCGCCGGCGCATAACCCGTGGCCAACTTAAGAAGTGCATCGCGAAATAAGCGTAGACGCCCGTCGGAGAAGGATTCGCCGTCGCTGGCAGGGCGCCGATGGAAGCTATCGGGCTGTTGGAGACGGTTGAGTCGCCGACAAGTTGGGGAAATCGAAACAAATCCCGTGGCCGGCGATTGATTTCGTAAAGAGTCTAAAACAGGCTAACGATTTGGGAAATTAATTCCCGATTTACGATTGATGGAATGGATTCCATCGGAAATTCAAGAATGTTTCAAGAAAGGAGGAGAGAGAGAGCGTAGTGGGAAGAGAGAGAAGAGAGCATCTTGAAAAAAACAAAATACTATAGAAATTATCATTCCACTCCAATGATCATTAATTAAGATAAGAAAAGTACTTAGGAAGTTCCAATGGATCTAAAATTAGTCTAACAAACACTCATTATTTTTCTTCTTTTTTGCGTGCTTAAACATAAAAGCGTAGGACTTTTATAAAATTCTGAATAATCTCTCAGTATGACCCGTGATAAATAATTGAATTTTATGTGTTTTTATTCAAAAGGTTTATCTATCGTTCTTTTCCTCCATTATTTGCATTAGGTATAGTTTTTAGAATGTTATTATCGACAACTAAACTTTGTGATAACTAGTTATATTTTATCTATTTAACATAAAACACTATTGAAATGATCATTTCACTCCAATGGATCATTAATTAATGTATGAAAAGTACTTAGAAAGTCCCAATAGATCTCAAATTAGTCTAACAAACACTCGTTATTTTTTCTCTTTTTGCATGCTAAAATATAAATTCTGTAGGATTTTTGTAGGATTCTGAATAATCTCTGTATGACCCGTAATAAATCATTGATTTTTATGTGATTCAAAATGCTTTTCCATCCATTATGTGCATTAGGTGTAGTTTTTAGAGTGTTATTATCGACAACTAAACTTTGTGATAACTAGTTATTTTTATCTTTTTGATACAAAACACTATACAAAATATCATTCAACTCCAATGATCATTAATTAAGATATGAAAAGAACTTAGGAAGTTCAAATGGATCTATAATTAGTCTAACAAACACTTGTTATTTTTCTTTTTTGCGTGCTTAAACATAAACTGTTGGATTTTTATAAGATTCGAATAATCTCTGTATGACCCGTGATAAACCATTGATTTTTATGTGTTTTCATTCAAAAGGTTTATCTATCGTTCTTTTCCTCCATTATCTCGCATTAGGTATAGTTTTTAGAATGTTATTATCGACAACTAAACTTTGTGATAACCAGTTATTTTTTATCTATTTAACAAAAAACACTATTGAAATGATCATTTCACTCCAATGGATCATTAATTAAGGTATGAAAAGTACTTAGGAAGTCCCAATGGATCTCAAATTAGTCTAACAAACACTCGTTATTTTTCTTCTTTTTTTAAAATATAAATTCGTAGGATTTTTATAAGATTCTGAATAATCTCTGTATGACCCGTGATAAATAATTGATTTTTATGTGTTTTCATTCAAAAGGTTTATATATCGTTCTTTTCCATCCATTATCTGCATTAGGTATAGTTTTTAGAATGTTATTATCGACAACTAAACTTTGTGATAACTAGTTATTTTTTATCTATTTAATACAAAACACTTGAAATGATCATTTCACTCCAATGCATCATTAATTAATGTATGAAAAGTACTTAGGAAGTCCCAATGGATCTCAAATTAGTCTAACAAACACTCGTTATTTTTCTTTTTTTTTTGCATGCTAAAACATAAAACTGTAGGATTTATAAGATTCTGAATAATCTCTGTATGACCCGTAATAAATCATTGATTTTTATGTGATTCAAAAGGATGCTTTTCCATCCATTATGTGCATTAGGTATAGTTTTTAGAGTGTTATTATCGACAACTAAACTTTGTGATAACTAGTTATTTTTATCTATTTAACACAAAACACTATACAAATGATCATTTCACTCCAATGATCATTAATTAAGATATGAAAAGTACTTAGGAAGTCCAAATGGATCTAAAATTAGTCTAACAAACACTCGTTATTTTTCTTTTTTTGCGTGCTTAAACATAAATTCTGTAGGATTTTTACAAGATTCTGAATAATCTATGTATGACCCGTGAAAAACCATTGTTTTTATGTGTTTTCATTCAAAAAGGTTTATCTATCGTTCTTATCCCTCCATTATCTGCATTAGGTGTAGTTTTTAGAATGTTATTATCGACAACTAAACTTTGTGATAACCAGTTATTTTTTATCTATTTAACACAAAACACTATTTAAATGATCATTTCACTCCAATGGATCATTAATTAACGTAAGAAAAGTACTTAGGAAGTCCCAATGGATCTCAAATTAGTCTAACAAACACTCGTTATTTTTCTTCTTCTTTTTTTTTTTTTTTTTTTTTTTTGCATGCTTAAACATAAAAGCTGTAGTATTTTTATAAGATTCTCGAATAATTTCTTTATGACCCGTGAAAAATAATTGATTTTTATGTGTTTTCATTCAAAAGGTTTATCTATCGTTCTTTTCCCTCCATTATCTGCATTAGGTATAGTTTTTAGAATGTTATTAGCGACAACTAAACTATGTGATAACCAGTTACTTTTTATCTATTTAACACAAAACACTATTGAAATGATCATTTCACCCAATGGATCATAAATTAAGGTATGAAAAGTACTTAGGAAGTCCCAATGGATCTCAAATTAGTCTAACAAACACTCATTATTTTTCCTCTTTTTGGATGCTAAAATATAAATTATGTTGGATTTTTGTAGGATTCTAATAATCTCTATATGACCCGTAATAAATCATTGATTTTTATGTGATTCAAAATGTTTCTCTATCGTTCTTTTCCTTCCATTATCTGCATTAGGTGTAGTTTTTAGAGTGTTATTATCGACAACTATACTTTAATTATTTTTTATCTTTTTGATACAAAACACTATAGAAATTAACATTCCACTCCAATGATCATTAATTAAGATAAGAAAAGTACTTAGGAAGTTCCAATGGATCTAAAATTAGTCTAACAAACCCTCATTATTTTTCTTTTTTTTTTTGCGTGCTTAAACATAAATTGTTGGATTTTTATAAGATTCTCGAATAATCTCTGTATGACCCGTGATAAACCATTGTTTTTTATGTGTTTTCATTCAAAAGGTTTATCTATCGTTCTTTTCCACCCATTATCTCGCATTAGGTATAGTTTTTAGAATGTTATTATCGACAACTAAACTTTGTGATAACTAGTTATGTTTTATCTATTTAACACAAAACACTATTGAAATGATCATTTCACTCCAATGCATCATTAATTAATGTAGGAAACGTATTTAGGAAGTCCCAATGGATCTCAAATTTGTCTAACATACACTCGTTATTTTCCACTTTTTGCATGCTAAAATATAAATTCTGTAGGATTTTTTAGGATTCTGAATAATTTCAGTATGACCCGTAATAAATCAACGATTTTTATGTGATTCAAAATGCTTTTCCATCATTATGTGCATTAGGTGTAGTTTTTAGAGTGTTATTATTGACAACTAAACTTTGTGATAGCTAGTTATTTTTTATCTTTTTGATACAAAACACTATACAAATGATCATTCAACTCCAATGATCATTAATTAAGATAAGAAAAGTACTTAGGAAGTTCAAATGGAGCTAAAATTAGTCTAACAAACACTCGTTATTTTTTTTTTTTTTTTTGCGTGCTTAAACATAAAAGCTGTAGGACTTTTATAAGATTCGAATAATCTCTGTATGACCCATGATAAACCATTGAATTTTATTTGTTTTTATTCAAAAGGTTTATCTATCGTTCTTTTCCCTCCATTATCTGCGTATTAGATAGGTATAGTTTTTAGAATGTTATTATCGATAACTAAACTTTGTGATAACCAGTTATTTTTATCTATTAAACATAAAACACTATTGAAATGATTATTTCACTCCAATGGATCATTAATTAAGGTATGAAAAGTACTTAGAAAGTCCCAATAGATATCAAATTAGTCTAACAAACACTCGTTATTTTTCCTCTTTTGGATGCTAAAATATAAATTATGTAGGATTTTTGTAGGATTCTGAATAATCTGTATGACCCGTAATAAATCATTGATTTGTTTGTGATTCAAAATGATTGTCTATCGTTCCTTTTCTTCCATTATCTGCATTAAGTGTAGATTATAGAGTGTTACTATCGACAAAAAAACTTTGTGATAATTAGTTATTTTTTATCTTTTTGATTAGAATGTTATTATCGACAACTAAACTTTGTGATAACCAATTATTTTTTTATCTATTTAACACAAAACACTATTGAAATGATCATTTAACTCAAATGGATCATTAATTAAGGTATCAAAAGTACTTAGGAAGTCCCAATGGATCTCAAATTAGTCTAACAAACACTCGTTATTTTTCTTTCTTTTTTTTGCATGCTTAAACATAAAAATGTAGGATTTATATATGATTCTTAATAATTTCTATGACCCGTGATAAATAATTGATTTTTATGTGTTTTCATTCAAAAGGTTTATCTATCGTTCTTTTCCCTCCATTATCTGCATTAGGTATAGTTTTTAGAATGTTATTATCGACAACTAAACTTTGTGATAACAAGTATTTTTATCTATTTAACAGAAAACACTATTGAAATGATCATTTTACTCCAATCGATCATTAATTAAGGTATGAATAGTACTTAGGAAGTCCCAATGGAACTCAAATTAGTCTAACAAACACTCGTTATTTATTTATTTATATTTTCATGCTTAAACATAAAACCGTAGGATTTTTATAAGATTCTCAATAATTTCTCGTATAATCCGTGATAAATCATTGATTTTTTTGTGTTTTCATTCAAAAGGTTTAATTATCGTTCTTTTTCCTCCATTATTTGCATTAGGTGTAGTTTTGGTGTACTTTTTCCTCCATTATTTGCATTAGGTGTAGTTTTATAAGATTCGAATAATCTCTATATGACCCGTGATAAAACCATTGATTTTTATGTGTTTTCATTCCAAAGGTTTATGTACCGTTCTTTTCCCTCCATTATCTCATTAGGTATAGTTTTAGAATATTATTATCGATAACTATAACTTTGTGATAACCAGCTATTTTTTTTTCTATTTAACACAAAAACACTATTGAAATGATCATTTCACTCAAATGGATCATTAATTAAGGTATCAAAAGTAGTTAGGAAGTCCCAATGGATCTCAAATTAGTCTAACAAACATTCGTTATTTTTCTTTCTTTTTTTTTTTTTTGCATACTTAAACATAAAGCGTAGGATTTATATAAGATTCTGAATAATTTCGTATGACTCGTGATAAATAATTGATTTTTATGCGTTTTCATTCAAAAGGTTTATCTATCGTTCTTTTCCCTCCATTACTCTGCATTAGGTATAGTTTTTAGAATGTTATTATCGACAACTAAACTTTGTGATAACTAGTAATTTTTTATCTATTTAACAAAAACACTATTGAAATAATCATTTTACTCCAATTGATCATTAATTAAAGTATGAAAAGTACTTAGGAAGTCCCAATGAATCTCTAATTATTCTAACAAACACTCGTTATTTTTCTTTTTTTTCATGCTTAAACATTAAAATGTAGGATTTGTATAAGATTCTGAATAATTACAGTATGACCCGTGATAAATAATTGATTTTTATGTGTTTTCATTCAAAAGGTTTGACTATCGTTATTTTTCCTCCATTATTTGCATTAGGTGTAGTTTTAGTAATGTTATTATTGACAACTAAACTTTTGATAACTAGTTATTTTTTATCTTTTTAATACAAAAGACTATTGGAATGATCATTTCCCTCCAGGTGATCATTAATTAAGGTAAAAAATTATTTAGGAAGTCCAAATGGCTTTCAAATTAGTCTAACAAACACTCGTTATTTTTCCTCTTTTTGCATTCTAAAATATAAATTCTCGTAGGATTTTGTAGGAATCAATAATCTCTCGTATGACCCTTAATAAAGCATTGATTTTTATGTGATTCAAAATGTTTGTCTATCGTTCTTTTCCATCCATTATCTCGTATTAAGTGTAGTTTTTAGAGTGTTATTATCGAAAAAAAACTTCGTGATAACTAGTTATTTTTATCTTTTTGATAAAAACAAGATAGAAATGATCATTCCAATCCAGTTGATCGTTATTTAAGACAAGAAAAGTACTTAGGAAGTTCCAATGGACCTAAAATTAGTCTAACAAACACTCGTAATTTTTCTTTTTTTTTTTTTTTTTTTTTTGCGTCCTTAAACATAAAACTGTTGGATTTTTATAAGATTCTGAATAATATCTGTATGACCCGTGATAAAACCATCAATTTTTTTTTCAAAAGGTTTATCTATCGTTTTTTCCCTCCATTATCCGCATTAGGTATACTTTTAGAATGTTATTATCGACAACTAAACTTTGTGATAACCAGCTTATTTTTATCTATTTAACACAAAATATTATTGAAATGATCATTTCACTCCAATGGATAATTAATTAAGATAAGAAAAGTACTTAGGAAGTTCACCTAAAATTAGTCTAACAAACACTCGTTATTTTTCTTTTTTTTTTGCGTGCTTAAACATAAAGCTGTTGGATTTTTATAAGATTCTGAATAATCTTTGTATGACCCGTGATAAACCATTGATTTTTATGTGTTTTCTTTCAAAAGGTTTATCTATCGTTTCTTTTCCCTCCATTATCTCGCATTAGGTATAGTTTTTAGAATGTTATTATCGACAACTAAACTTTGTGATAACCAGATTACTTTTATCTATTTAACACAAAAATATTATTGAAATGATCATTTCACTCCAATGGATCATTAATTAAGATAAGAATAGTACTTAGGAAGTTTCAATGGACCTAAAATTAGTCTAACAAACACTCGTTATTTTTCTTTTTTTTGCGTGCTTAAACATAAAACCGTTGGATTTTTATAAGATTCTAAATAATCTCTGTATGACTCGTGATAAACCATTGGTTTTTATGTTTTTTCATTCAAAAGGTTTATCTATCGTTCTTTTCCCTCCATTATCTGCATTAGGTATAGTTTTTAGAATGTTATTATCGACAACTAAACTTTGTGATAACCAAGTTACTTTTTATCTATTTAACACAAAAATATTATTGAAATGATCATTTCACTCCAATGGATCATTAATTAAGATAAGAATAGTACTTAGGAAGTTTCAATGGACCTAAAATTAGTCTAACAAACACTCGTTATTTTTCTTTTTTTTGCGTGCTTAAACATAAAACTGTTGGATTTTTATAAGATTCTAAATAATCTCTCGTATGACTCGTGATAAACCATTGGTTTTTATGTTTTTTCATTCAAAAGGTTTATCTATCGTTCTTTTCCTCCATTATCTCGCATTAGGTATAGTTTTTAGAATGTTATTATCGACAACTAAACTTTGTGATAACCAGTTATTTTTTATCTATTTAACACAAAACACTATAGAAATGATCATTTCACTCCAATGGATCATTAATTAAGGTATAAAAAGTACTTAGGAAGTCCCAATGGATCTCAAATTAGTCTAACAATCACTCGTTATTTTTCTTCTCTTTTTTTGCTTGCTTAAACATAAAACTGTAGGATTTTTATAAGATTTTGAATAATTTTTGTATGACCCATGATAAATAATTGATTTTTATGTGTTTTCATTCAAAAGGTTTAATTATCGTTCTTTTTCCTCCATTATTTGCATTAGGTGTAGTTTTAGTATGTTATTATTGACAACTAAACTTTTGATAACTAGTTATTTTTTATCGCTTTAATACAAAACACTATTAGAATGATCATTTCCCTCCGTTGATCATTAATTAAGGTAAGAAAAGTATTTAAATTAGTTTAACAAACACTCGTTATTTTTCCTCTTTTTGCATTCTAAAATATAAATTCTCGTAGGATTTTTGTAGGATTCGAATAATCTCTCGTATGACCCGTAATAAAACATTGATTTTTATGTGATTCAAAATGTTTGTCTATCGTTCTTTTCCTTCCATTATCTCGTATTAAGTGTAGTTTTTAGAGTGTTATTAAAGACAAAAAAACTTTTGATAACTAGTTATTTTTTATCTTTTTGATATAAAACACTATAGAAATGATCATTCCAATCTAGTGATCATTAATTAAGATAAGAAAAGTACTTAGGAAGTTCCAATGGACCTAAAATTAGTCTAACAAACACTCGTAATTTTTCTTTTTTTTTTTTTTTTGCGTCCTTAAACATAAAACTGTTGGATTTTTATAAGATTCTCGAGTAATCTCTATATGACCCGTGATAAACCATTGATTTTTATGTGTTTTCATTCAAAAGGTTTATCTATCGTTCTTTTCCTCCATTATCTCGCATTAGGTATAGTTTTTAGAATGTTATTATCGATAACTAAACTTTCTCGATAACCAGCTTATTTTTATCTATTTAACACAAAATACTATTGAAATGATCATTTCACTCCAATGGATCATTAGTTAAGATAAGAAAAGTACTTAGGAAGTTTCAATGGACCTAAAATTTGTATGACAATCACTCGTTATTTTTCTTTTTTTTGCGTGCTTAAACATAAAATTGTTGGATTTTTATTAGATTCTCGAATAATTTTTGTATGACCCGTGATAAATAATTGATTTTTATGTGTTTTCATTCAAAAGGTTTATCTTTCATTCTTTTCCTTCCATTATCTCGCATTAGGTATAATTTCTAGAATGTTATTATCGACAACTAAACTTTGTGATAACTAATAATTTTTTATCTATTTAACAGAAAACACTATTGAAATGATCATTCTACTCCAATTGATCATTAATTAATGCATGAAAAGTACTTAGGAAGTCCCAATGGATCTCAAATTAGTCTAACAAACACTCGTTATTTATTTATTTATTTTTTCATGCTTAAACATAAAAGCGTAGGATTTTTAAGATTCTGAATAATTTACGTATGACCGGGATAAATCATTGATTTTTATGTGTTTTCATTCAAAAGGTTTAATTATCGTTCTTTTTCCTCCATTATTTACATTAGGTGTAATTTTAGTATGTTATTATTGACAACTAAACTTTTTGATAACTAGTAATTTTTTATCTTTTTAATACAAAACACTATTGGAATGATCATTTCACTCCAATGGATCATTAATTAAGATAAGAAAAGTACTTAGGAAGTTCTAAAATTAGTCTAACAATCACTCGTTATTTATTATTTTTTTTTTTGCGTGCTTAAACATAAAATCTGTTGGATTTTTATAAGATTCTCCGAATAATCTCTGTATGACCCGTGATAAAACCATTGATTTTTATGTGTTTTCATTCAAAAGGTTTATCTATCGTTCTTTTCCCTCCATTATCTCGCATTAGGTATAGTTTTTAGAATTTTATTATCGACAACTAAACTTTCGATAACCAATTATTTTTTATCTATTTAACACAAAATACTATTGAAATGATCATTTCACTCCAATGGATCATTAAATAAGATAAGAAAAGTACTTAGGAAGTTTCAATGGACCTAAAATTAGTCTAACAATCACTCGTTATTTTTCTTTTTCTTTGCGTGCTTAAACATAAAAGCTGTTGGATTTTTATAAGATTCTGAATAATCTCTGTATGACCCGTGATAAACCATTGATTTTTATGTGTTTTCATTCAAAAGGTTTAATTATCGTTCTTTTTCCTCCATTATTTACATTAGGTGTAGTTTTAGTATGTTATTATTGACAACTAAACTTTTTGATAACTAGTTATTTTTTATCTTTTAATACAAAACACTATTGGAATGATCATTTCACTCCAATGGATCATTAATTAAGATAAGAAAAGTACTTAGGAAGTTCTAAAATTAGTCTAACAATCACTCGTTATTTTTCTTTTTTTTTTTTTTGCGTCCTTAAACATAAAACAGCTTGGATTTTTATAAGATTCTGAATAATATCTGTATGACCCGTGATAAACCATCGATTTTTATGTGTTTTCTTTCAAAAGGTTTATCTATCGCTTTTTTTTCCTCCATTATTTGCATTAGGTATAGTTTTTAGAATGTTATTATCGACAACTAAATTTTGTGATAACCAGTTATTTTTTATCTATTTAACACAAAATATTATTGAAATGATCATTTCACTCCAATGGATCATTAATTAAGATAAGAAAAGTACTTAGGAAGTTTCAATGGACCTAAAATTAGTCTAACAAGCACTAGTTATTTTTCTTTTTTTTGCGTGCTTAAACATAAAATCGTTGACTTTTTATAAGATTCTGAATAATCTCTATATGACTCGTGATAAAACCATTAATTTTTATGTTTTTTCATTCAAAAGGTTTATCTATCGTTCTTTTCCTCCATTATCTCGCATTAGGTATAGTTTTTAGAATGTTATTATCGATAACTAAACTTTGTGATAACCAGTTATTTTTTATCTATTTAACACAAAACACTATTGAAATGATCATTTCACTCCAATGGATCATTAATTAAGGTATAAAAAGTACTTAGGAAGTACCAATGGATCTCAAATTAGTCTAACAAAAACTCGTTATTTTTCTTTTTTTTTTTGCATGCTTAAACATAAAACTGTATGATTTTTATAAGATTCTAATAATTTCGTATGACCCGTGATAAATAATTGATTTTTAAGAAATGTACTTAGGAAGTTCAAATGGATCTAAAATTAGTCTAACAAACACTCGCTATTTTTTTTTTTGTTTGCGTGCTTAAACATAAAATCGTAGGACTTTTATAAGATTCTGAATAATCTCTCGTATGACCCATGATAAATCATTGTTTTTATGTGTTTTCAAAAGGTTTATCTATCATTCTTTTCCCTACATTATCTCGCATTAGCTATAGTTTTTAGAATGTTATTATCGACAACTAAACTTTGTGATAACTAGGTATCTTTTTATCTATTTAACATAAAACACTTTTGAAATGATCATTTCACTCCAATGGATCATTAATTAAGGTATGATAAGTACTTAGGAAGTCCCAATGGATATCAAATTAGTTTAACAAACACTCGTTATTTTTTCTCTTTTTGGATGCTAAAATATAAATTATGTAGGATTTTTAGGATTCTAATAATCTCTCGTTTGACTCAGTAATAAAACATTGATTTTTATGTCATTCAAAATATTTCTCTATCGTTCTTTTCCTTCCATTATCTGCATTAGGTGTAGTTTTTAGAGTGTTATTATCGACAACTATACTTTGAGATAACTAGTTATTTTTTATCTTTTTGATACAAAACACTATAGAAATTATCATTCCACTCTAATGATCATTAATTAAGATAAGAAAAGTTCTTAGGAAGTTCCAATGGATATAAAATTAGTTTAACAAACACTCGTTATTTTTCTTTTTTTTTTTGCATGCTTAAACATAAAATCCGTTGGATTTTTAAAAGATTCGAATAATCTCTGTATGTCTCGTGATAAACCATTGATTTTTATGTGTTTTCATTCAAACGGTTTATCTATCGCTCTTTTCCTCCATTATCTCGCATTAGGTATAGTTTTTAGAATGTTATTATCGACAACTAAACTTTGTGATAACTAGTAATTTTTATCTATTTAACAGAAAACACTATTGAAATGATCATTTTACTCCAATTGATCATTAATTAAGGTATGAAAAGTACTTAGGAAGTCCCAATGGATCTCAAATTAGTCTAACAAACACTCGTTATTTTTCTTTTTTTTCATGCTTAAACATAAAATTGTAGGATTTTATAAGATTCGAATAATTTCGTATGACCCGTGATAAATCATTGATTTTTATGTGTTTTCATTCAAATGGTTTAACTATCGTTATTTTTCCTCCATTATTTGCATTAGGTGTAGTTTTAGTATGTTATTATTGATAACTAAACTTTTTGATAACTAGTTATTTTTTATCTTTTTAATACAAAACTCTATTGGAATGATCATTTCCCTCCAAAGTGATCATTAATTAAGGTAAGAAAAGTATTTAGAAGTCCAAATGGATTTCAAATTAGTCTAACAAACACTCGTTATTTTTCTTCAAATTAAAGATATTATTAATAAAAGAGAGAAAGAAAAACCTAAAATCATATGATCACATGTCGATCAAGAGACCGGACCTCACTAAAAACCTTTGATGGCAAAACCCTCCTTAGGGAAAAATCCATCAAAGGGAAAAAGAGTAAGTCCTCTAAAATAAAGGCACACAAGCCAAAAAGAGCTCAAGGCAAACAAACCAAGAATTACCCATTCCTAACATAAGTTTTATAAAGATCATCACGTAATTGATCCTTTAAGAAATCAGAGCAACCGACCACCACTTTAAGCCCTCATACTCCGAATGCTTAGATAAGATATCGCAACCATATTTCCTTCCCGAAGAATATGTCGAAAGCAGCCACCCACATCAATCAACACCTCCTTAGAAGAGAGCCAAGCATTATGCCAACTCCAAGGAACTTTAGCCTCCCTAGACGTGAAAGCATAAAGAACATAGGCCGAATCGGCCTCAAAGATAACATGCTTCCAGCCATGCAATTTCGCAAGCTCAATAGCCCGAATAGCCGTACCAAGCTCTGCATCAAAAGCAAAACCAAAACCGTGAGAAATAGAGAAAGCACCAACAAAAACCCCGCCGAGTCCCTAAAAATCCCACCACCAAAAATAACCCAGGGGCCCCTAAGGCACTACCATCAATATTACAATTAATAAAACCACTCCTGGAGGAATCCACCTAACAAATCTAGATATAACAGGTTTAGGATCAAACAAAGGAATCCTAAAGAGACTTAGAATAGGTTTCTCAACAACAGTGGTTCACCATTCTCCCCATATCAACCCATAAAAGATCACGCAAATGAGCCCTCATACGACAAACAGCCGCCATATAAGGGACAACATTCCCATCAAAAATAACTTCATTTCTAATTCTCCAAATCAACCAAACCTAAGTAATAATAATATATTTCCAAACAAAATCCACTTGAGCAACCATATTAACCTTCAACACCTGCAAAATGAACTCATCAAAAGTAGTATAAGGCAATAAAGGTTTATTAAAAGGAGAAATAAAGTCCCGAAGCAACCTGGAAGTATAAGGGCAATGAACAAAGATATGATCCAAAGTTTCCTCACTAGAAGAGTAAAAATACAAACCGAAGGACCATAGAAACCTCTAGCAATAAATCCCAAGAAGCAATCTTTTTATGAATCGCCTTCCAAACCACAACAGACCTACAAGGAGGGATATTATTATCCCAAATCCAACCCCCAAATAGTCTCCTGATAGTGAGGACGAACACCGAAATAAGCAAGCTTAGCAGATAAATCACCATGAAGAGAATCACACCAAACTCTCATATCTAAAGACCGAGAGGAACATGCGAGCAAAGAATGTCATGAACAATATCATCATAGGTAGCAACAAAAGTCTCTTCCAAAACCATAAACCATTCACAAAGAAACAAGATATAGGTTGATTCAATTTGTCCCATAAAAAAGTGGGAACCCCAATTTTCTCAACAATTTTATAACCAAGCCAATTATCCGTCCAAAAACAAACCGAAGAAATAAAACCTCTTAACCAACGGGACCTAGCATCAATGTCCCCAATAAACCGACGAATACCATTTAAAGAAGATGGAACATGCCTAACCCTTAAAGCCCTATTATCCTTAAAATGCCTTTCCCGAACAAAATTCATACCAACACCACTAGAAGTTAAAACACTCCAAACAAATTTCGCATTAAAAGCCAAGTTAGAATAAAGCAAAGAACGAACCCCAAGGCCCCCTTCCGAAAAAGGAGAACAAACTTTGTCCCAAGCAACATGAGCAAAGGCTCTAGAAGATATACTACCCGACCAAATAAAATTTCTAATAAATGCACGCTCAATTTTTTTAATACACGTACGAGGCCAACAATAAATTTTCAAAACATGAGTTAAAGAAGGCATGGCCACAGAATTAACCAAATTCACCCGCCCCATCATGGATAAAGAAGAACCCTTCCAACGAGCAAAATGAAGAATCGCTCTATCAACAATTTTTTGAAAATGAGCAACTCTCGGATGCCCTCTAAACAAAGGGACCCCAAGATAATCAAAAGGATCACAGCCTTCAACAAAGCCAAGGACTGAATGAAGATATCTTTTAAAAGACCTACGAACACCTTTACCATAAAAACACGAGTTTTACTAATACTAATACGCTGCCCGAGGCTTTTCCATAAATTTCAAAAATATCTTTTAAACTTCTAACATTCAGCTTAGTAGCCTTCATAAAAACCATCACATCATCCGCATATAAAGCATATAAAGGAGCATACAAATTAGGTCTAGCACGCATCTTATCCAGTTTATTCATAAGAAAAATTTATCCAAGATTTTAGCCAAAACATCCTCTCGCAATGCAAAACAAAAGAGGAGACAGAGGATCCCCTTAACGAACCCCCTACCACATTTAAACCAGCCCACAGGAGAACCATTTATCGTAATAGAAAGATGGGCAGAATTTAGAATCACCCCAACACATCTTATAAACCAACTATCAAAACTCATTAATTCCATGATTTCAACAAAAAATCCCAACTAATAGTATCAAAAGTTTTCATAATATCCAATTTTACAGCAACACCCCCAACCTTAGAATCAAGATCAACACGCTTAAGACACTCGTGAGGTAATAGCAATACAATCACAAATATCCTTATCGGGAATAAAGCCAAACCGCATAGGAGACAAAGAACTCACGCAATAAAGGACCAAGCCTAAAAGCAATGATTTTAGTTATAATTTTGAACAAAAATTACCCACAACAATAGGTCTATAATCAACAATGGACTTAGCAGCTTTAAGCTTAGGAATAAGAGTGACAAATATCGAATTCATGCCATTAGGAATAAAAAGATACTTGAAAAAATAATGAACAAGCTCCAACAAATCAGCACTAATAATATCCCAAGTTTTTGATAGAATAGTCCACCAAAACCATCAGTGGCCCGGAGAACTATCCTTTGGGAGGGAAAAACAGCCTTCTTAATCTCAATTAAATCAGGCATCCTACGTAAAAATCATTTTGATCCGCACTCACAAAGTTATAATCCAAACTACTAAGAAACTCATCATCAAGAAACAAAGAATCATCCTTATCAAACAAGTTCATATAATAATCAAGAATATATTTAGAAAGAACTCCCCGATCTCGAGACAATAGACCCATCAACCTCGAGATGATCAAGAGGTGGCTGCCCAAGACGAATCTTATTTGCAATGTGGAAGAACTTAGTATTTCTATTACCATCGCGAAGCCAAACAGACCTATTCTTTTGAGCAAGGAACTCATTCCTAACATCAATACTCTTATTCAAACGGACATGAGCTTCAAACTCCTTATCAAACAAATCCAAGCCGTCCCTCCTCATACCGGTTAGATTGAATATCTCTAAGATCATCCAAAGCTATTTCCATACTATGAAACACATTCCCAAAGGACACTCTATTCCATATTTTCAAACACACCTTGAGCCGTGTAAGCTTTAGAATGAATCTCTGGATAGGATCCTTAGAGACAATCTCCTCATTCCAAGAATTACAAATAATCTGCAAACAATCAGCATTAGTGAACCAAGCATTTTGAAATTAAAAGGAAAAGAACATCTAATAACAGCCCTAGCACAATTAAGAAAAATAGGATGATGATCCGAACCATGCCTAGGAAGAACCTCGGACTCCAACACTATTCCATAAATCCAAAAACCCGTAATTTATAAGAACCCTATCAATCCTAGAAGCATAAACCCTAGAAGATCTAGTGCAGAAGTCCAAGTAAAAATGGACCACAAGACTCAGCTCAATCAAATTTAGACTATCGATAAAAGCCCTAAAATCACTAATAGCAGCCGCCGGCCTACCAAACCCTATACGCTCATGAGAACCAAGCACCGTATTAAAATCACCAATTAAGCATAGAGGTAAATCAGCAAGCAAGAAATATCATGCCAAAAGATTCTTCTATTAACATAAGCCCCATCCGCATGCACAAAACCCAACAAATAAGAGTATGAAGGCAAGAGCACCCGAATGACCACAATTTGAGGGGTAACAAGAACAATATCTGTAACCTCTGTAAGCAAAGTAGAACCAAAAACCCAGATATTAGACAACATATTAGTCCTAACATTTTTACATAAAAATAAAAAGCTCATTTAGAACCCGATGAGGAGCCGTGCTTAGGCGGCTAATGACCAAAGAAGATCTAGAACCGAGAAACAGGCAGCTTTGAATCAGCCGGTATTTTTGATGACTTCGGATCCGTAGAAAGCTGCTTATCAAGTGGCTTGTCGTGTGGCTTATCGGGTGGCTTATCACTTTCCCAAATACGATCCGCAACTGTTTCATTTTAAGAAAATTAGAACCCTCGTGGCGAAACAATCACTAAGTTATCGATTTAGCACGAGAAGAAGGTTTTTTTAGAATCGATTTAATAGTTCCCCTTTATCATTCAAAGGCATCTCAAGCTCTACCACCGGAGGAACAGCCTCCATAGAACCAAAGACTGAGCGGAGTAGCAACATCATCTTGGCTTAACACCTCGTGGATCGCTACCATAGGATCGGCCTCCTTGGCATCAGCCCCATAAGAACACCCTCACCCGGAACATCCACACTCTTAAAGAAATGAGCAAATGAGTATATAGAGGGATCAAGAATAAACTGCTCAGCCTCACCCGAAGTTCTCAACAACAGCTTCCAAAAGAGCAAATTTCACCCGAATTCCCAACACCCGAAATCCCAACAACCAGATTATTATCCTCCTGCAAAGCAAGAGATTCAAACATGTTAGGGGATTTAAAACTACCTAAAACATCATTTACCTGTCCGTAATTAGCCGAATCCAATTTTGAGTCATCAAAATCAGTTCCACCGAAACCTTAGGGGAAGCAAGACGAGTATTGCCCTCATCTCTATTAATAAGTCTACAAAGCTTATCCAAAGAATGTCCAATAATACTACAATGGGAACAAAAAAGCGGCATTCTCGTATTTAATAAAACAAACGAACTATAACCATTTCTTTCTATCATAACATGATCCCGATAAGTGGTTAACAAAATCAATTTCAACTAAGACTCGAGCAAAATGACCAAAACTTTATTCACAGATCGATCATCAATTTTAATAGGTGTACCAACAGCGAAGCAATACCCAAAATGATTGAAGGATGCCAATATTCTAAAGGTAACTCAAGAATTCGTATCCATGCCTGGGCAACCGAAGTGCTTACCTTATAGGGATTAAAATCCCTTACCCATCTCACTGAGGCGAAATGATCCCGGAGAAAGACTCCAAGTGAGTACGGTTGAATATGCAATTTCTATCCGCAATATCGGAAAAAGAAACGTTATAATACCCCTTTCCTAGAGGTATCAGCCTCCAAGAACCTTCAACGATCTTCCATAAAACCAGTTAGCTTGTGCTTTAAAGCCTCAGAGAAAGGGCTTCTCGTTCTTAACCGAAATCAACCTCCCAATAATAGAATTCTTATACTCACAACACCCCGCCTATACAATTCCTCATCAACCACAATAGAAAAAAAGGGGCCCTTATTAATTGGCTTACAGATTGTATTCGAAATCGACGATGAATCAACAACCATGGCATAGGATTTGGGCGCGCCGAGGGGTAGGGACACAAGTCGTTGGCCGAGAAGGCAGCGAATGACTTTGAGTGTCCATTGAACTCCCACAAATTTGAGGAGGTGAATCGATACCGTCTTCTGCCCATGTGAAAACGAAGGCGTCGCTGTGTTGGCAATGGCGGAAAATGAAAATCCGTCGAAAATCCCCGAATTTGAGGAGCTGAATCGAAATGGGCCTCTTCCCTTTAGAAATCAATTCACGCCGAAACGCATCATAGAACGAACATGCAAAAGATTTGATAAAATAAGAATCGAAACTCTGAAAATCGTAACTCAGCGTCGGAGCATGTGGATTCGGAGAATTGAATGACAATCGGAAAATATCGGATTATGGGGAACAAGAGAATGCGTATGCGTTTGAGAATTCGATGGAAAAGAATCCATTGGAAATCGTAATCTTGAAAACGTGATTAGAACCGAGAAAGTAGAGAGAGGGGAGAGCGTTTTAGAGAGAGAAACCATGACTCGTTATTTTTCCTCTTTTTGCATTCTAAAATATAAATTTCGTAGGATTTTTGTAGGATTCTAATAATCTCTCGTATGACCCGTAATAAATCATTGATTTTTATGTGATTCAAAATGTTTGTCTATCGTTCTTTTCCATCCATTATCTCGTATTAAGTGTAGTTTTTAGAGTGTTATTATCGACAAAAAAACTTTGTGATAACTAGTTATTTTTATCTTTTAGATACAAAACACTATAGAAATGATCATTCCAATACAGTTGATCGTTAATTAAGATAAGAAAAGTACTTAGGAAGTTCCAATGGACCTAAAATTAGTCTAACAAACACTCGTAATTTTTCTTTTTCTTTTTTTTGCGTCCTTAAACATAAAACCGTTGGATTTTATAAGATTCTGAATAATCTCTGTATGACCCGTGATAAACCATTGATTTTTATGTGTTTTCATTCAAAAGGTTTATCTATCGCTCTTTTCCCTCCATTATCTCGCATTAGGTATAGTTTTTAGAATGTTATTATCGATAACTAAACTTTGTGATATCCAGTTATTTTTTATCTATTTAACACAAAATACTATTGAAATGATCTATTCACTCCAATGGATCATTAATTAAGATAAGAAAAGTACTTAGGAAGTTTCAATTGACCTAAAATTAGTCTAACAAACACTCGTTATTTTTCTTTTTTTTGCGTGCTTAAACATAAAACTCATGGATTTTTATAAGATTCTCGAATAATCTCTGTATGACCCGTGATAAACCATTGATTTTTATGTGTTTTCATTCAAAAGGTTCATCTATCGCTCTTTTCCCTCCATTATCTCGCATTAGGTATAGTTTTAAGAATGTTATTATCGATAACTAAACTTTGTGATAACCAGTTATTTTTATCTATTTAACACAAAACACTATTGAAATGATCATTTCACTCCAATGGATCATTAATTAAGGTATAAAAAGTACTTAGATTCCCAATGGATCTCAAATTAGTCTAACAAACACTCGTTATTTTTCTTTTTCTTTTTTTTTTTTTTGCAGCTTAAACATAAAATCGTAGGATTTTTATAAGATTCGAATAATTTCGTATGACCCATGATAAATAATTGATTTTTATGTGTTTTCATTCAAAAGGTTTACATATCGCTTTTTTCCATCCATTATCAAGCATTAGGTATAGTTTTTAGAATGTTATTATCGACAACTAAACTTTCCGATAACTAGTTATTTTTTATCTAGTTAACACAAAACACTATTGAAATGATCATTTCACTCCAATGAATCATTAATTAAGGTATGAAACTTACTTAGGAAGTCCCAATGGATCTCAAATTAGTCTAACAAACACTCGTTATTTTTCCTCTTTTTGCACACTAAAATATAAATTTCGTATGATTTTTGTAGGATTCTAATGATCTCAAGATAACCCGTAATAAATTAATGATTTTTATGTGATTCAAAATGCTTTTCCTTCCATTTTCAGCATTTGGTGTAGTTTTTAGAGTGTTATTATCGACAACTAAACTTTGTGATAACTAGTAATTTTTTATCTATTTAACAGAAAACACTATTGAAATGATCATTTTACTCCAATTGATCATTAATTAAGGTATGAAAAGTACTTAGGAAGTCCCAATGGATCTCAAATTAGTCTAACAAACACTCGTTATTTATTTATTTTTTTTTGCATGCTTAAACATAAAACTGTAAGATTTTTATAAGATTCTCAATAATTTCGTATGACCGGTGATAAATCATTGATTTTTATGTGTTTTCATTCAAAAGGTTTATCTATCGCTTCTTTTTCCTCCATTATTTGCATTAGGTGTAGTTTTAGTATGTTATTATTGATAACTAAAATTTTTGATAACTCGTTATTTTTTATCTTTTTAATACAAAACACTATTGGAATGATCATTTCCCTCCCGTGATCATTAATTAAGGTAAGAAAAGTATTTAGGAAGTCCAAATGGATTTCAAATTAGTTTAACAAACACTCATTATTTTTCCTCTTTTGCATTCTAAAATATAAATTATGTAGGATTTTTGTAGGATTCGAATAATCTCTCGTATGACCCGTAATAAATCATTGCTTTTATGTGATTCAAAATGTTTGTCTATCGTTCTTTTCCTTCCATTATCTCGTATTAAGTGTAGTTTTTAGAGTGTTATTATCGACAAAAAAACTTTGTGATGACTAGTTATTTTTTATCTTTTAATACAAAAACACTATTGAAATGATCATTCCACTCCAATGATCATTAATTAAGATAAGAAAAGTACTTAGGAAGTTCCAATTGACCTAAAATTAGTCTAACAAACACTCGTTATTTTTCTTTTTTTTTTTGCGTGCTTAAACATAAAATCTGTTGGATTTTTATAAGATTCTCGAATAATCTCTGTATGACCCGAGATAAAACCATTGATTTTTATGTGTTTTCATTCAAAAGGTTCATCTATCGTTTCTTTTCCCTCCATTATCTCGCATTAGGTATAGTTTTAAGAATGTTATTATCGATAACTAAACTTTGTGATAACCAGCTATTTTATCTATTTAACACAAAACACTATTGAAATGATCATTTCACTCCAATGGATCATTAATTAAGGTATAAAAAGTACTTAGATTCCCAATGGATCTCAAATTAGTCTAACAAACACTCGTTATTTTTCTTTTTTTTTTTTTTTTTTTTTTTTTTTGCAAAGCTTAAACATAAAACTGTAGGATTTTTATAAGATTCTCGAATAATTTTCGTATTTGACCCATGATAAATAATTGATTTTTATGTGTTTTCATTCAAAAGGTTTACATATCGCTTTTTTCCATCCATTATCGCATTAGGTATAGTTTTTAGAATGTTATTATCGACAACTAAACTTTCTCGATAACTAGTTATTTTTTATCTAGTTAACACAAAACACTATTGAAATGATCATTTCACTCCAATGAATCATTAATTAAGGTATGAAACTTACTTAGGAAGTCCCAATGGATCTCAAATTAGTCTAACAAACACTCGTTATTTTTCCTCTTTTTGCACACTAAAATATAAATTCTGTATGATTTTTGTAGGATTGAGAATGATCTCGGTATAACCCGTAATAAATTAATGATTTTTATGTGATTCAAAATGCTTTTCCTTCCATTTTCAGCATTTGGTGTAGTTTTTAGAGTGTTATTATCGACATCTAAACTTTGTGATAACTAGTAATTTTTTATCTATTTAACAGAAAACACTATTGAAATGATCATTTTACTCCAATTGATCATTAATTATGGTATGAAAAGTACTTAGGAAGTCCCAATGGATCTCAAATTAGTCTAACAAACACTCGTTATTTATTATTATTTTTTTGCATGCTTAAACATAAAACTGTAAGATTTTTATAAGATTCTGAATAATTTCTGTATGACCGGTGATAAATCATTGATTTTTATGTGTTTTCATTCAAAAGGTTTATCTATCGTTCTTTTTCCTCCATTATTTGCATTAGGTGTAGTTTTAGTATGTTATTATTGATAACTAAAATTTTTGATAACTCGTTATTTTTTATCTTTTTTAATACAAAACACTATTGGAATGATCATTTCCTCTCGTGATCATTAATTAAGGTAAGAAAAGTATTTAGGAAGTCCAAATGGATTTCAAATTAGTTTAACAAACACTCATTATTTTTCCTCTTTTGCATTCTAAAATATAAATTATGTAGGATTTTGTAGGATTCTAATAATCTCTCGTATGACCCGTAATAAATCATTGATTTTTATGTGATTCAAAATGTTTGTCTATCGTTCTTTTCCTTCCATTATCTCGTATTAAGTGTAGTTTTTAGAGTGTTATTATCGACAAAAAACTTTGTGATAACTAGTTATTTTTTATCTTTTTGATACAAAACACTATAGAAATGATCAATCCACTCCAATGATCATTAATTAAGATAAGAAAAGTACTTAAGAAGTTCTAATGGACCTAAAATTAGTCTAACAAACACTCGTTATTTTTCTTTTTTTGCGTGCTTAAACATAAAATCGTTGGATTTTTATAAGATTCTGAATAATCTTTGTATGACCCGTGATAAAACCATTGATTTTTATGTGTTTTCATTCAAAAGGTTTATCTATCGTTCTTTTCCTCCATTATCTCGCATTAGGTATAGTTTTTAGAATGTTATTATCGACAACTAAACTTTGTGATAAACCGGCTTATTTTTTATCTATTTAACACAAAACACTATTGAAATGATCATTTCACTCCAATGGATCATTAATTAATGTATAAAAGTACTTAGGAAGTCCCAATGGATCTCAAATTAGTCTAACAAACACTCGTTATTTTTCTTTCTTTTTTTTTTTGCATGCTTAAACATAAAACTATAGGATTTTTATAAGATTCCTGAATAATTTCGTATGACCGGTGATAAATAATTGATTTTTATGTGTTTTCATTCAAAAGGTTTATATATCGCTTTTTTCCATCCATTATCAAAGCATTAGGTATAGTTTTTAGAATGTTATTATCGACAACTAAACTTTGTGATAACTAGTTATTTTTTATCTAGTTAACACAAAACTCTATTGAAATGATAATTTCACCCAATGAATCATTAATTAAGGTATGAAACTTACTTAGGAAGTCCCAATGGATCTCAAATTAGTCTAACAAACACTCGTTATTTTTCCTCTTTTTGCATGCTAAAATATAAATTCTGTAGGATTTTTGTAGGATCTTAATGATCTCAAGATAACCCGTAATAAATTAATGATTTTTATGTGATTCAAAATGCTTTTCCTTCCATTTTCTCGCATTAGGTGTAGTTTTTAGAGTGTTATTATCGATAACTAAACTTTGTGATAACTAGTAATTTTTTATCTATTTAACGAGAAAACACTATTGAAATGATCATTTTACTCCAATTGATCATTAATT